>JAABKJ010008150.1:0-11524 GCA_011634705.1 Andricus grossulariae | reverse complement strand
TAATCTAATTTAAGATTCTTAAATTTCAATCTTTATCCCAAGCCTTTAAATATTTGACGAAACGTAAAATAAACAATAATTAGTTAGCCTTATAGTACATAAATCAGATTTTATATCATAGCAAATTTAGTTAAAGTGGATTAAACATAATTTTGAATAACGAACAGTTTTTGTAATATTGAATTTCTTATATGCATAATAAAATAAACTATTTGTTTGACTGAACAACTTCAAGGTTTGGCCCGAGAAAACCTTTCAGATTCGGCCGTTACGTTCCCAGCACTCCTCGGAGCGTTAGCTATGACATGCATCGATCGCGACCGACGCTAAAGTGGTGGGGGTAGCGCTCGAGCGAGAAATCGGAGAAGCGGCATTGTTCGGGGCGGCACTGCTCGGAGCTTGGACTGTAGTTGCAAATAAAACACATGATTTGTCAGTTGCCTTCCAATCTGCTCGATTGATATTCTGAAACCACAATTCTCGAAGTTTGGGATCTCATGGAATTTTTTTCAGGAAAAACCCGTTTTTAGATGAATTATTGCAGTATAAAATACAGCAATTTACCATTTTTGCAAAATACTTATATCTCACAAAAATATCGTCAATATTTTTCCTTGGAAAGTAGGTTATACACAACATCTTTTTCACTTCTTCATTATTCACAAAACTCGCATATCGCACACTTCACACATCATAGCTTCAATATAAATAAACTGAGAAAAATAATTTATAATAAATAATGGGCCTGCATTACACAGTTTCCATTTTTTAATCCTTTCACTTAAATACGAAAATTTCTCGATGCTCGCTCGCGTGCTGTCATGTATTACGCTACACGTCATTTTTTAAACTTTTCGCGCCGCAGTGAAATATCAAGTTCGGGTACAGCGGCGAGCATTGGAGGGGGAAACGTGTCTCAACTCTCCCTAGAGGATCTCTACCGTTCTCCAAATAATAATAACCGACTCAGAACTCTACTGCACTGTCTGACACCTCTAAACATTTTTAAATAAATTAAGAAGCTAACATTATTATTATTTTCTATATAAGCGCAGTCGCCATCTTAAAAACGTAAATTACATGTAAAAAACTAGGGACGTAAATTACGTATGTAATTTACATGTATAAAAGTACGTAAATTACCTAAGGTATAATACGTACGCAACCCTGACCATTATTATACGAATTAAATTTTCTCATTTTCGCTTACACTAGTTTGGTCTAGAGTTTCGAGTCGGGTAAATTACCCTGGTGACGTACGGTAATATTGGTAAGTTACCAAGTAACTTACCCGACATTCGTTCTCGGCAAGAATTTATGAGAGTTTATTTTTTTCTCCTTACAAACTTCCGTGAAGCGCATTTCTGGCAACGGCAATTTTCCTTTCATTATCCATTTGCTTTTCCAATCATTTTTTTTCTAATATTTTTTATTTAGTGCACCAAAGACAAATTTTGAAAACAGGTAGAAACTGGTATTATTGTATTCAGCTGTTTCTTTAAAAGTGTAGAGGTGCTATAAGAACACCTTATCTTCAGTTTAAAAATATCGCATTATTAAGTTTAAATAAAAAACTTTACTGAATGTCGCACATGTGAACATTTTTTAAAATAAATAATTGTTGCTTATTTGATTTTATTATTTTAATTATTTGTATTTATTCCAATGTAATCATTTTATTTTTTGAAGTTTTTGCAGTATTGCAATAGACAATTATACGGAGTGTTTTGAAAATTTTTTAAATTAATTTTTTTAATGCTTACAAAATTGTTCATATTTCAAATGTACCTAAATGGGCGCTGTTTATAATTTATTCTAGAAGTGCTAACATTATCTAATTACTGAATTTTTTAGATGTTAAAGGGTTGTCGACCACTGTCAATAAATGTTCAAGATGTTATAGTTAATTTTCGATCATTTGGTATACTTTTTGTAATAACAAATATTAAAAAAATATACTAAATGATCGACAAATTAACTATAACATCGTGATCATTTATCTAATTACTTATGAAAATAACAAAAAAACGTTATAATTAAATATTTTCATAAATTCTCGATAAACTCTCGAAGCTTTGGTAACATACCGGCATATTACCGGTAATATTACCCGATTTTAAATTACCGAGAATTTAAAAATTCTAATCATGAGACCCCTAGTGGACCGAATGAACGATATACGCTACAGCGTATCCTTATAGTATCCACATCGAATCCTGCCCGTATTATGCAAGAAACATTCATTAAAAAAGAAAGAAGAACATTTAACTATTTAAAATTCGGATGTTACGTGAAATTTTGCGTTAGAAGGTCACGGAGTAATTGCAATAGTTTTTCATACAACATTAAAAACTTTAAAAAAATATAATACCTATTGACAACATGGGCTGAAGGCGACTTCAAGCGCATCCTTAATCGCGTAAGCAGTATGTTGCGCGCGGAGTTTAAAAATAACATTAAAAATTGCAAATGTGGCAAATAAATGTGAATGAACATAGTAAATAAAACATCAATTAATGTAAAAAAGGTGGTGATGTTTCAGATTAACAGGTAGATTGTAAAAGGTTTGTTGCAGTCGTTGAATTTTAATTTTCTACATTTTATAGGATCCGAGTTTATCGACTGCGGTAACATACGAGATAATGAAAGCCGAACAAACGCACGATATAAAAAAAGTTAAAAGAAGGAAAACGTTGCTTGTTGTCCTTCTTGAAAGACCAAAAAGATTATCATAAAAACTTTTTGAATTTTCTTGTAAATCGAAAATTCAAATTTTTTGACCAATGGTTCTGGTTTTAACTACAAAAAAAAATAGGGGAAAATAAAAAAATTCATTTTGTGATGAAAATATGCAAAACACGGAAAAAGTTAATAAACAAAAATTGCTAAGCCAAAAAAGAAATCTATAAATGTGCTAATACCGATTTTTATAGGATTCGTAGTTTTCGTTTTAATAGTAAGAAATAGCATTAAAAATAAACAGTCGAATTTTTGGAAAAAGGACAGAGGATAGGATGTGTAGTTTCTGTTTCATTTAAAAAAAAATAACATTTGAAGGTAAAAAATTCATTTGTTGAAAAAACGTTATAAGCTACAAGAATTTATAAGTGTATTATATTATACTTCATCTTACTTGATTTTATAAATTCAATTTAATTAATTTCCAAAAGAGAGTTTACCAGTTATTTAGAGTAAATATTACTACATTTTTTATAATATTCGAAGAGTTTTTTCTGTATTATTCAAACAATAACATTTTTCTAGATTTTGTAGGTTTTTTCTGAAATATTTTTCCTTAACATATTTCAGGGATTTTTATTGGTACAATATTATATACGATTTTATCTGTTTCTTAAAAATTTATTAGTATGATTCACGATTGAGATCTTAGCTGATATTTACAGTTAATAATACTGAAATTTGTGATATATTTTATTTTTTTAATAATTATCTTTTTTAAGATTTTATAACTATTTTCAAATAAAGAAATTGTTTCATATTAATCAAGAGAATACTATTTTTCTAGATTTTGAATGTTTTTTCTGAAATATTTTTGCTTAACATATTTCAGGGATTTTTATTGGTGCAATATTGTATACGATTTCATCTGTTTTTTTAAGTATATTAGTTTGATTCACGAACTTGATTTTACTTGACATTTGCAATCAATAATACTGGAAATTTTAATATATTTCAATTTGAATAATGAACATTTTTAAGATTTTATAAGTATTTTCCAATAAAAAAATTGTTCCATATTAATCAAGTTAATACTATTTCCCCAGATTTTGCCAGTTTTTTCTGAAATACTTCTGCTTTGTCATGTTTAATATTTTTTATGGATTCTTATTGGTGCAATATTATATAGAATTTTATCTGTTTTTCTAAAGTATATAAGTTTGATTGACCGACGTGATCTTACCTGATATTTGCAGTTAATAATACTGGCATTTTTTATATATTTTTATTTTTTAATGATTATCTTTATTCAGATTGTATAAGCATTTTCAAATAAAATACATTGTTTTATTTGAATCAAGTTTTAAGCGTTATCTTTTAATTAAATATTTAATAGGACCGTATGTAGGGTTTTAAACCGAAACGTTGATACATTTTTACATTCTCATCTGAATGAGAAGGTATTGGTTTTATGTAAAATTTGACTTAGTCAGGTTTCATCGAATCTCCACGTTTTGAGACACCCTGAGCTAGAAAAAATGATTTTTACCAAGATGTCTGTCTGTCTGTAGTCTGTCTGTCTGTAGGCAGGATAACTTTCGAAAAAATGATCAGATTGGATTGAGCTTTGGCACATTTCTTTAAGCCCTAAAAAAAGGACAAGTTCGTTAGCCAGCTGTTTTTGATAAAAATTCAAAAAGTGAGCACATTTTGAAGACTTTGAGACCATTTTTTTCAAGACTTGAAAATTCTATGTATGGTTATTAGTGGTACTTAATAAGACAAACAATTTTTCTTAATGACATTATTCGATAAAAAGAACATTATCAGAGTTAAAGCATTTTCAAAATCATAAAAACAAACGAAAATCAACATTTTAAGCCGAACAACGCCCGATAGGAAAAAAAGTCGAGAGAAGGAAAACATTTCTTTTTGGGAACCCTACAAGATTATCATAACAACTTTTTGAATTTTTTCAAAAAATCAAAAATTTCAATTTTGATCGCACAAAAAATAATAATTATAAATTATTAATTCCATGTTGCGGTCAAACTATGCAAGATACGAAAAAAGATAAAGATGCAAAAATAGTGCACTTAAAAAAGATCCACAAATTTGTTATTAATCACTTTTTGATAGGATGCGTAGTTTTTGTTTTATTCGTAAAAAATAACATTAAAAATGAAAAATATAATGTTTTGGAAGACGACACAAAGAAAGAAAAAAAATAGGCCAACTTGTTCACTCAAAGAGGATGTACAAATCTGTTATTTACAATTTTTCGAAAGGGCGAGTAGTTTTTTTCAATCGTAAAACATAAGACTAAAAATCAACAAATTAAATTTTTGGAAAAACGACACAAGAGACGAAAAAAAAATGAAAAGACAAAATTTGCTCAATAAAAAAGATGTACCAATTTGTTATAAACTCTTGTTATAAAAACGCATCAAAAATTAAAAATTTACTTTTTGGAAAAACGACACAAGGTACAATAACTTTTCATTTAACAAAATTTTTCGCCTCAATTACATCTACAAATTTGCTTAGAACCACTTTACACTGGTATGCGTATTTTCAGTTTGAAACATAAAAAATAACGTTGAAAATAAAAAAATTTAATGTATGGAGAAACGACACAAGTTGCAATAAAATGTGTAACAACAACGTTTTTTGTATAGGATGCACACTTTTTTATAATTATAAAAACAATACAATGAAAATACGTATGTTTCAATGCCAATGCCTATTATGAATTGTGATAATATAAATTTATTGTAATGATAGCTTTTTCAGGGTAGCTGATAATAAAAATTTGTACAAAATAAGGAACAAATATTGAAGTAATCATGAAAAATAAAATTTGTACATTATTTTGCAAAATGTGAATAAGAAGTATCAGATTGAGATACAGAAATAAATATGATATACATTTCATATATTAATGTTGAACATAATGTTGAAAAGTTCAGATTTTGGACAAAATTGAGTGCGAAACACGAGATTCGTTATGAGAATGTGTTCGTTGAAGCCAAATGAGCTTTGACAAAAGAAAATTAACAATCACCAAATCACAGCTGTCGATTATTTGACCTTTAATTTTAAAAGGTCCGGGCGCAAATGTGGGGAAAATACAATGACCGAGTGCGTAGCGCGAGGTAAATACATCATCGAGCGCGAAGCGTGAGATCCAAAAATCGCGCGCCCTAGGCGTGCTCAAACTTGCGAGTGAAGCGAGCTGCGCGCGTACGTTTTACTTAAGTTCGTCAGTTTTTTTATAAAGAGATTTTATTTGGTATTTATAGGTAGTTAATTATACTGAATTTTTAATATATGTTATATTTTACTTTTTTCTATTTCTTAACCAACCCTATTTGTAAGATTTTATTGGTATTTTCGAATAAAATCTTGTGTATAACTCAATTCCCATAAAAATCAGAATAAAACTTTAAAAATATTCCAGCTGTTACTATATTTTTTGTTTTGACAAAGTGAGGCAAAATTATATACCTTATAATATGCTAATATTCACTGTTTAAACCAATTTATATTTCCATCATATATAAAAAAATCCATAACTTCTTAAAATACTTAATGTAAATAAAAAGCAAAGTTGATTACTTATTAAAATCTTGTACAATCGTGTAAAATCAAACTCTCATAAAATGCACAATGACACTGATAAAATGTGTTTCACGTGTAAATTTAATTTGGTAAGATGAGACAAAATGATAATAGTAATTGGTAATATAAAAACCTATAATTATGCTATGATTATCTTGAAAAGTAGTATGTCAAATTTTATTCGTATACAAGAAGAAGTTATATTTTTTGATAAAATGCCGCAATGATCCAAAATTTTACAAATAAAAATCTGGTAAAATCTGTGTAAAAAAATGTATTATAAGGTTTATAAGAATGTATACTTTTTTTCGGTCAAAGCAGACTTTTTCATGCCAGTAATTCGTAATATAATAACTTTAAAATATGGCAAGATAATCTCGAAAGTGTAAGTGTAATTTTTTTACAATAACTTTGTAAAAAGTTTTTATTCTGACATAGATAGGTATAATATTGCGGGCTATTGAATACTTGTAAATTCTTATAAAAAATTGGAAAAATCATGTGCTAACAAGACTTTGTGCATCCGCCATGTTGTTCAACTTTTTCGCGAGTAAATTTTGTGTGATTTCTTGCCTTTTTTTCCCTCTTCTCTCTCTTCCGCTTTTTCAGCAGCACTTTGTGAGGGTTCGTCAATTTCTGAGGCTGACTCTAGTTTGCTATTTGGCCGACAACGAAGTCGTTCACTTAATATTAAATTCTGCAAGTCTTTTTAACTTTCTAGAAAAAAAGTTTTTTTGGATGACATACTTTTTTAAGTACGATTTACACTGCGTTTTTAATTAAATACAAATCACTAAACTTCACATTACCAGCACTTAACAGAATCTGTGCTTCTCTGTTTCTTGTTTCACCTACAACCTTACATTTTTTGTCCTTTTTAGTAAAAACTTCCACAAAATCGGGCACTTTTGCACTCTCGATTGTATCGAACGATAAATCACTGTCGCAATACTTAACGTAAAGTCACGTGTTTTCACGTGAACCGCAAGCCTCCTCTCGCCGCACGCATTACAAGGTGTATAATGAGAAGAAAGCACGACCTACGCAATGCAGAGCTAGCACATCGAGAACGATCCGTTACTGTTTCAAAATACTGCAACGTGATTGGTTTTGACACGCCGCGGCTAATGGGAGGGGGTACTTTAATTCGCGGAAATGCTTTCTCTCCAGTTTCTTATTGAGAGGCCGACTTCTAGTTTCTGTTTACATCCCTTTTCTCCTTCTTTCTATACTCATCCTTCTTTCTTTATTAAACCTTAAGCAAGTATAGAGAATTCGCAGAAAAATTGTCTGTTGGAAAATAATATAAACAACTCGACATCTTTTTTGCGTGTCGACATATTTGACGATTCGGAATCGTATTTAGTATGGGTACAGAATAAACCTGACTGTAAGAGATTGTCTATTTACTCTTGAGTAATGATTATAAATTAAAATTAAAATAGAATTTTGTTATGTATATTTTTTTCTAATAATGGACAAAATCATATAAAATTGTTATTAAGAAGTTTAATATAGAATTTTTTTAAGAACTTAGAAAACGTTATGACAGATAAAAAGAATAGTTTTAAAAATTATAAAAATATGCTTTTTAAGTCTAGTGAGATTTTTACTAAAGAGCACCATTGAAAACCCATAAATATGTATTTATGTAAGTACACAACTTTCAAAATATTTTCATAAAAATAATAAAATTGTAAAGAAATAAAATATTATAAATATCAATGTGTCTTAATCTTGAACGATTTTTACGCAATTTACGAAAAAAATCAACAAAAAATACTTCTACGTTTTTTTAGTGTGATTATATGAGTGAAAATTATTTTAATGAAAGCACATTAAAATAGTTAAATTTATAGGGAATTTGTACCAGAAATGTCTAGAAAAATCTAGTTTAATGTTGCACTTTATATTTGAAAAAAATCAAATTTATTGCGCGTAAGGTCTTTTACAATCTAACCTATTTATTTACCCGACTTCACCTATATATTCTGGTAAAGTTTATTATTAGACAAAACATCAATAATATTATAAAAGTTTTATTCTAAAAATCTTATTTATTCTTAAAAGTAAACTTATTTCCAAGTGACCACAAATACTTATTGAAAGAAGTAAGATTCAAAGTAGTAAATACTTATAAAAACATACAAAAATTACACCATATAAAATCTTCTAAATGTTTCAATGGATTTCTCTGGTACATTCTCAAATAATTTGAGTATCAATTCATACAAAACAAAATTTATCAGAAAACTCTCTTTAAAACCTACAAAAAAGTTTAGCGTTGAAATTTTCCGATAGAAACTGGTACAAATTTTATTGGATTAATTTTTTTTCTGATAAAACTTTGTTAAATTTTATGAGATTCTATAAGTTTTTATAAGATGTTTTTAACAGGGATCCTTCCTTCCAAGCTATAGAAGGTAAATAACAACATTTTGCTCTAAATATTTAATAGAAATTATAAATTTGAAGAAGAAAATATTACGTATACGTTTTTAAAAGCTCTCCATCAAATTTTAACTATCTAAAGACCTAAGACAACGCTTCTAAAAACAAATTTCCTTGCACTCATCCAAATAGTCCACATCATTTTCTTCTTGAAAATTCTTCTCATATGACCATTCTGTTTGGGTGATAACATTCATCACAATGGACAAATTTTTTGTATCTATATCATTGAAGCAGTTACGAATGGGTTTTACAAATGGTTTTTTTTTTTAAACTTAAAACTTAACTATTCCACTTGAAGATTCATCATTTTATCTCCTGCATACAAAATAGCTTGGGTGATGTCACGTCACAAAGCTCCTCCAATTCTCACCTTGCCGCACAAAGTGGAATAGTTAAGTTTTCATTTACAAAAACAAAAATCAATTTTTCAATCAAAGAGAAGAATTTTCAACGAAAATTATTATTCGTAAAAAAAAAATATTTTATCAAAGTCGTTGGACCTTCAACCCAGTAGTTCCATTTTGCACCAAAAATGATGAATTTTGAACGGGAAATGTAACAATAGATATTTCAACCAAAAATGATTTTAATTTTTAATCGTAGACAAGAAAATAAATTACAGACGAGAATATTATATCAGGCTGGCCGCAAAACTTCACTTTCGAAATTGCATAATTTTTCCCTGACTGTTTCATAAGCAAAATAAAACAATTTCAAATAAAAATTTCAAAATTACAAAATTATTTAACTTGCAAGTTATTGAAAGTTGCTCTTACAGGGGTTCCCTGATTTTTGGAAGATTTTTTTCCAAATCCCAAACTGTCCCTGATCAATAATATTCCCTGACTTTTCCATGATTTCCAGATTTTTTTTTGTACTACGGCCACCCTGAAAAGTGACACATTTGATTGGTGTTCCGGTCATGCTTTTCGAAAATTAATGAAAATGTGAGGTCGGTAAAGAAAAAATTACATTTGTTTCATTTTGAAAACAAAATAATGTTTCCCACAAGTATGTTTTCATGTTATTGCTAACAATAATAAAGTATCTTTGAAGTTTAACAGTTCAAAAATTTCGGCAAATAAAGGTTATTAGTACGCACACTGTAATCAGAAAATTGAATCGCCCCCACACAGGACACTTGTCTGGATCCGCGCCTGGCAAGGCCATGTGACGATTGGGTCACGTGATCGGCTTCCTACCTTATCGACACTTTTTTTATTTGTAAAATTATTTTCACACGAATCGCCACATCGGTATAAAAATTTGGGACAATTAATAAGAAGCACTAAGAAACGCGGCACTGGTCCTAAATTTTTATATTTATGAAAAAAGCAAAAAAAAAATTATTTACAAAAATAACTTTCTTCATAATTATAAAAATTTAGGGCCATAGCCGCGTTTATCAGTGCTTCTGATTCATTATCCCAAATTTTCAACTCGATGTGGCTATTCGTATGAGAAAAGTTTACAAATAAAGAAAGTGTCGTTAAGGTAGGAGGCCGGTCACGTGACCAACTCGTTACATGGCCTTATGTATCGAAATATCGCGAATATGACGCATGCAAGATTACATTTTAAATTGTTTATGATTATAGAAATGACGCTCACGTATATTTAACTGATTAAAATGTATATATTTCTATTATATGGGTAAATAAGTATATTAGTTGCATACTGATTATTCAGAGAATCATATCATATGTGTTGGTGTCCGTAATAATGAATATTGTTTGCCGCAATTCAGTAACTGGTAAGAAACTGAAAAAAGGTGGATAATTTATTTTTGGCGGAAAGAACATGAAAACAGACGTGTGAGGAATATTATTTTGTTCGCTAAATGAAAGAAAAGTAATTTCTGCTTTACCGACTGCACACTTTTTTCAATTTTCGGAAAAAATTGTGCTGTCCAGACGTCCGTTACCATGTTCTTTATATTTATATTTCGTATTATATAAGTAAATAAGTGTACTACTTACATATCGATTATATTGTGTAAACAATAATTAAATATAAATACATCCTGTATATAAATATGTTGTGTACAAATAATTGTTTTCTACGAAAATAAAAAAATGATTGCATATAATTTGATCAAATTATTTCCTTCCTTTAAATTAATTAGAATTAGAATAATGTATTTCTCACAAGCAAATTCGAAGAAAAAAATTGATGCGGAAAGGGTAGAATATGGAGACATTCGGAAAGAAGTCGGAAACGTTGATTAATGCGAATTAAAATAATTAATTCATTACGAGCGAATTGTCGAAAAAAGTGATTCGGAAAGAAATTGGAAATATTCGGAAAGAGTAAAATATCGAGAAATTCGGAAAGAAATCGGAAACGTTCGGAATAGGTTAACCAGCGGGACACTTGGCACGGATCGGAAAGAAATCGGAAAGAAGTCGGCGAGAGGGACATTCGGAAAGACTCGGAAATGTTTGTGGGACAGCTCGACGTTCGGAAAGAAACGGAAGCAAAGTTCACATAGGATTCGGAAAGCATCGGAACGGTACCTCTTTCCGAACTCTTTCCGAAACCTTTCTGAATCATTCCGACGCGGTCTTTCCGAACCTTTCCATTTCTTCCAGTAGGGATATTCCTGCTGAGTATACTGTTATTTTAGTTTCATTAATTAGACTTACCCCGTCGTATTCGTAATCCCTCAGCGGACACTGTTATATAACTGTGACGTAACAGTTCTAGAACACAAAAGAACATGTTCTGTAACAGGATTAGAACATACTTAGACCATGGTCTAAGTAATGTC
>JAABKJ010008149.1:0-11524 GCA_011634705.1 Andricus grossulariae | reverse complement strand
CATATTGTAGTGTATGCTAGTGCTTTTCCAGTTGTTATAAAATTTCAACGAACTCGATCATTGCGATATTATTTTTCCTATATTTAAGCCTTAATTAATGTTTGCGTGTCACGAATTGTGTTAAAGAAATTGGTAAGTAAAGAAAAATATAAATATATACATTTTTTTAAATAGCAGAAAATTAAAAGTTATGTTAAAAAATCTCACTTTCTCCATGTGTGTATATAAAAAAAACATACAAAGTCATAAAATCATTTACAGTTTTAGGACGCCCTTGTAGAAAGAAAGGATAGACTATTTTGACGTCTGCTGATAAATATGGAAAAAGATTGGAAGGTCACAAAGACAAGAATCTGGCAGAGGAAACTTTTCTGGAATCTTCACGAATTGAAAATTGCAGTCTCCACACATCATTATTGAAAGAATTACAGTGAGTATAATAAAATCCGGAAACCTAACAATTATTACAGAAGTACTTTCCTTCTCAACTTTTGCTAAAAATTTGTACACGTTTTCTTTATTTTTGGATTTAAAAAAAACATTGTATTTGTATTTTAATAAAATTCATGTTCTGCTTCATTTCGAAAATTTCTTATGATTGTAAAATTCATTATGACTTTCAATATTTTATGCTAGTCGTAGAGGGCACGCACTTCATCGACACGCGTGCGACTCGCACGACGTGCGACGCATATGTGACGCATATGCGGACACATCTGTTTGGTTATCTGCGTGACACGCGTGACGACTTATTCGCACTAGTGCCTGCACCGTGCGTGGAACCATGCGCGCATATTGTTATCTGGGTTAGACTAGATCCGCCGGCAATTAGATTTAAGAGAACATTCACAAGAACCTCGTCAACTTCCATACAATAATATTGAAAACCGTAGCAGATTAAGAAATAACAATTTAAAATTACAAAACTCCGATGACAGCAAACCTTTAGAGGACATAAACAAATCAAAACAGAACATGTAGACTCTCGACAACAACTTACAGGTCAAACAGACGTCCTAGAATTCATATAAATAACCCAGACACAGATTACGAATCCGAAATCAATTAAATAATGAAACGATTCCAGCTACGTATTTTCCTTTCGGTATGATACAAACGCCTTTCTAAATTATGAGTAATTGGCCAATCAAATTCCGAAATAATAAAGACGATAGTCCCGCGCATTTTCTCGAAGAACTAAAAAGATTTGAAAGAGGATATAGAGTAAACGACTGTGACATCTTGAAAAATTTAGACGCACTACTAATCGAAGATGCAAAAGATTGGTGCGAAATAAATAAAAATTCCTGGAGATGTTTATCTGATTTTTTCGAAGATTTTAAAAACGCTTACATCGACGAAAGATTTTCTGAGAAAATTAGGCAATAAATTAACTTTTGCAATCAAAACAGAATACAGGACATGCACTCTTACCTAACAGAAATTAGAAAACTCTTTACTTAACTCTACCCTAGAAAATACTTAGAATGGGAATTACGTAGAACATATGAAAACCTCAGAAAAGAATATAAAATGTACATAAAAAGAAACGATTTTGAAACTTTTGAACAATTAGAGGACTCAGGTAAAGAATGGGAAACTGAGCCAACCAAGTCCAAAATTCGAGGGCAAGTTGTACAAATTACCGAACCTAAAATAGAGGACAGAATAGAACAAAAACGCAATAACAGTAGTGGGGATAAAATAAATTCAGAAAATAATAAAGACGATAAAAAGGAAAATAATAATAGTCAAAATAATAACAAAAGCGGATATGAAAACCAAAATTATCAGGGTAGAAAACAACACAAAAATCGATTTCCATTATCACCATTTGGATCTCCATTCCAACCTTTTCCAAATCAACACCAACAACATTTTAGACCTAGATTTCAACCTAGATTTCAACCAAATTATTAACCCTAATTCAAAAAATAGATCCAGATATCCATATAACCCTTAAAACAAAAATGTTACCAATGTTTAATCAAATGATATGGGGCCCAAATAAAGGTCAAAATAGCCCAATGATTGAATTCTTCACAGAAAAAAACCGAAAAGAATTCAGAAGATAGTAATAGTAAACAAAATTTGCAAAAATCGAACTACACTAATGACAATCAAAAATCAACTAAAAGTAATAGAGATTCACAAGAAAAAATAAGTTCTAACTCAGACAAAAGACAGGATTTAAATAAAAAAACGAACGAAAACACAAATAACAGAAACTGCTACCATTGCGGATTAACGGTTCATTTTAAATGAGAATGCCCTTATTTGGCATACAACTAGGGAAACTGGAAGGGCGGGCACTAGGACACATTCGTACGCTGGCAAGGAATTGCTGAAAAATATCCAGAATTCCAAATATTCAATTTTTGAACTCGCTGCGCGAAAATTAATGTTCGCGAATGGAGAAACAGTCGATATGATTGGACAGGTAGTAATTCCCATTATAATCGGGAATAAAACGAAACAATTAATGTTTAAGTTAGTCCCAAATTTAAAATCCGTAGGTATTTTGGGAACAGACATGATAAGATCCTCACGGATGACCCTAGGCTATGACTCAGAAACTTGGTGGTTACCAGGGAGTCCCCCTACACGATATCCTATGGAAGCACACCCAAATGCTTTACCCCTCCCAATAATTAATAATAAAAACGAAACTAAACCTAACATTAAAGTCAAAGAAAGTAAGGAACGGAAAAATGTAAATACTAGGGATAAACCAATATCTAAAAAAGAAGAAAATAGGAATTCAGATAGGAAATCAAAATTCGGTGGTAGCATTAGCCTCAAAAGTACAAGAGAGCCTAATAAAAGTAACCCAACTGTAAAAGATAGCGAAATTCCCCTTGTAACTATCAATTCTAACCAATCCCCAAAAACACAAAATGCCGAAATTCCTGTAACAAATCCTACGAAGGCTATCCCAAGCTTAATAAGCATCCCCACGAGCAACAAATTCCAACCCCTAGAGAGCATCCCCACCCAAAACATTAGCGACGACTCAAGCACACAAGACTTATTTACCTTGTGCAAACATGGAATTAGAAAAAAGGGTATAAAAAATAATCTAAGGAAAATTGATTACAATAGAAAATACGAGACTGAATACGAAGATAGCTATTGTAACCCTTGGAAAAAATAACAAAGTTAACAATCGAAAAAAATCAAAAACTGATTCTCAAAAAGCCAACGAGATATCAAAAAGCGATAATGAAAACCAATGAATTTATTTTAAAAATAAAGCGATTAAATTTAATAATATTCCGGATAGTTTAGGAAAAATTGACGAACAAAACAATTACTCTCCAGAAATTTGCGAAGGCACTGTTGAGCTTAACCGAAGCCAACAATCGCAACTAGAAAAACTGTTAGAAAACAAAACTAGAAATACACCAGAGAAAAGAACATAGGGCAACCTACTTCACGAAACATAAAATTGACGTGCAGGGCCAATATCCAATAAAACAGCGATACTACCACGTGAGCCCTAAAATAAAAGAAGTAATTTATAAAACAGTTGATAAACTATTAGAACAGGATATAATAGAACCCTCCTGTTCTGATTGGTCTAACCCTATAGTCATGATGAAGAAACCAGGGAAAGATTATAGATTCTGTTCAGATTTCAGAAAGGTTAATAATATTACAAAAAAGGACCTCTACCCAATCCCACTCATGACAGAAATATTAGACACTTTAAGATCAGCAAAATTTATTTCGAAAATTGATTTAAAACTAGCTTACTTACAAATACCCTTAGAAGAAAGCTCAAAAACGATAACAGCGTTCACAGTCCCTGGAAAAGGCATGTACCAATTTAAAAGAATGCCATTTGGTTCAACCAATGCTCCAGCCACTTTCCAGAGACTGATGGATAAAATTATTACTCCTCATTTAAAGCCAAACGTTTTCTGTTATTTGGATGACATTGTTATAGTAACTCAAAGTTTTGACGATCATTTAAAATATTTAAACATTGTATTAGATCAAATAATTAACGCAAATTTAACGATCAGCTTGGACAAATGCGAGTTCGGCTGCTCGGAAGTTAAATACTTAGGATTTAAAGTTAACGACAAAGGATTCCAAATAGACGATGAGAAAATCCAACCAAGTCTAGAATTCCCTGAACCTCAAAACATTGAACAATTACAGCGCATAATAGGGATGGCAAGTTGGTACAGAAATTTTTTCCCACACTTTGCCGAAATAATAGATCCAATAAACAGAATACTTAAAAAAGATAAACCATGGGATTGGGGATTAGAGCAAGATGAAGCCTTCCAGAAAATTAAAGACCTTTTAACGTCAACACCAATTTTGACATGCCCAGATTTTACTCAACCCTTCCTGCTCGAAACCGACGTGAGTAATATGGGGCTAGGGGCCGTACTCAGTCAAACGATCAACGGCGTAAATTACTTAATCGTTTACGCGAGTAGAAGCCTAAACGGTGCGGAATCGCGTTACTCGGCATCTGACAAAGAATGCTTGGCGGTTGTTTGGGCCATAAGAAAATTTAGGCCATATTTGGAAGGCTATAGCTTCAAAGTAATCACGGACCACTTAGCGTTAAAGTGGCTCTATAACCTGAAAATCCCACCAGCCGATTAGCCAGGTGGGCATTGGAATTATCATAATATGACTATGAAGTCATATATCGTAAGGGTAGTTTAAATTTCGTCCCTGATGCTCTCTCGAGATTAGGAGAACCAACAAAAAATATGGCATTTGGATTAGCTTGTAGCGTAGAAAAACCAAAAACGGAAGTTAGCGACAAAACAGATGACTGGTTCTCTACTAAAATTAGAAAAGTTACAAAAAGACCCGAAGAACACCCATGAAAACTCGTCGTATCTAAAAAATTACGAAATCAATGTCTAAAATAAAATCACGATGATATACAAGCAGGACACTTAGGTTACGAAAAAACGCACGCGAGAATTTCCGTCTACTATTTCTGGCTAGGGATATATTCGGAGATAATTAAATACGTAAAAAATTGCAAAACATGTCGAAGAACCAAACCGAGTAACCAACCGAAATTAAGGCCAATGGGAAAAAGAATCGTCGAAAAACCATGGACCATGATTGCTGCAGATATCATGAGCCCGTTACCAATTTAAAAAAAGTGAACGAATCAACACTTATTAGTTTTTGCGGATCTTTTCACAAAATGGGTAAAGATAATCCCGATAAGAAAAGCTAGCGGGATCACAATAGAGTCGGAATTTCATAAGCGTGTCATTTTGCGTTGGGGAACTTTGTGGATACTTCACACTGATAATGGTACGGAATTCGTCATCAAAACTCTAAGAGATTTAACAGAAAAATTCGGTATCAGGCATACCAAAACACCCCAAGCCAATTCAACCGAGCGTTACAATAGGAATATTAAAAAAACATTATTAAAACCTATCTAGATAATGATAATTCCACCTGGGACGAGCACATAGACGATTTGCAGTTAGCTATAAATACTAGCAAAAACTCGTCAACCCAATTTACCACAGCATTCTTAAATTTAGGCCGCGAATTAGAACCAATACAATCCTTAAGAAAAAACATAGAAAACGATGAAGAAATAGAGTTTCAAGGCGTTTATAAGTGGACGGATAGATTGAGAAGGCTACAAATTATTAAAGAGGAAGTTCAGAAAAATTTAGACCGGTCAAATAATAGACAATCCAGCAGTTATAATTTAAGAAGAAGACCGGTAGGATTCATAATAGGTAATGGGGTCTCAAAAAAGATAATGAAATTATCAAACAATGCAGATAAAAAAGCAGGTTAACTCTACAACCAGTACGAGGGTCCTTTTATTATTAAAAAGAAAACCTCCCCAATGATTAACGAATTGAAAAACTGTAAAAGAACAAGTATAGGGGAATGGAATATCAATGATTTCAAATTAGAAAAAGCCAGTACAGACACTGGTAAATAGAGGCATAAAAACTGATATCTTTAGATTAGAAATTTTGAGATAAGTATTGGCAAAATAGTAAGGGATTATTAGCATTTAGAATAAAAACTGACTTATAACTCCAAACTCAAAAATTGACTCAATTAACCTCAAAACCCCTATTCGCTAGACCTTTAGAACAGAAAGACAGTACAAAATTTTTTAATTACAGCAAAATGGAAGTACCAAAATGCAAACTGTGCCAAAACCGCATTTTTTAAACGACGCTGGCTAAACATGCGGAAAACTGTCTAGCTAGAAAGTGGCTACAATTAAGAAGACAAGGAATCACAGAGAAAGAGATCACCTATCACCCACATCGACTTGTAGTAGAAATGATGAGGCAAACCACAACTAGAGCAGCAAAACCACTTCGCGCAGCAAACGGAGAAAATCGAATGAAGAATAACCAAACAGAGGAAGAAGAAGAGGGAGCCTACCTACAGAGTCGACGAATCCACGAGGAATTTCAAGAAAAACTGGAAAACATAATAAAGGAGGAGATCGAAAGAAACGTAAGACGCAGAGCAGAGATCTAAAATGAAAGGGAACTATCTTGTGAGTAAACCCGCAGAATAAGAGAGGATGGGGAAAAGTTAAGCAAGGAAGAAGAGAACAGAAGAGAAATAGAACTACTCTAAGAGGAACGAGCCATCGAGGAAGAATGGCGCATTTTTAAAGAAAGAAGGAACCAAGAAGTTCCAAAATTTATCTTCGAGCAACAAAAGAAGAATAAACTGAAGAAAGAATAGAAGAGAACCCAATTTAAAAAACTTTTTTTTATCTTTATTTTTTCTTCTAATCCTTTGTTTCTCTTTACTCTTTGAAGCTTATTAAAACAACAAAACTACTATTAAGTATCACCGAACTTCCACAATATCCTAGTCGATAATTTAACAAATAAGATAAGAACAGATGTTACGTGACCTGCAACACAGACAAAGTAAAACTGCAAAAATAAACGGATATCTATAAGAAAACTACTGTGCCGACTCAATCATGACTTCATCCAAAAAAGAAAATAAAAAGAAATATTTTTTTTCTTATTTTTATTTTTTTTCTCTTATTATAAATGTTACAGGAACCGGAAATCATGGAAGACAACTATAAATAAAAAATCAACGAATACACCAAATTCTTTCGAATGAATTTGAACAATAAGATAGAGACTTTAAAATGCCAATTTTGTAACAAATCAATACCGATACAAATATACATAACTCATGACTCATTTTGCAACGATAGACCGTTCAGATGCAGACAAAATTACTCAACCCCAAATGATGACGGAAAAACATACATAAAGGGGGGGGGGGATACATTAACAGGAAAATTAAAAACTTACTGGACATTAATATAACACAAATTAACCATGAAAGGAAAATAAGCAACCACACTTGGGGACTGGACAAACACATAGACTCCCAAACCATACAGGAACACGACAGAGAACTCGAAAACATTTCAGGTCAAGTAAACGTGATTGATTTTACATGCCCGTCTTCTCATTGTGTTCTCACCTTACCTCGACAACCACTTCCTCTTTCCTTTCTTCGATATTACCCTTTGTAATAGAATGCCATGTGGGAATCGGGTAGGAAACGGCTAGAAATGAATTTCGGTCTTTCCCAATATTCAATTTCAGATTCTAATTTTCAGGATAGAAACCAGTTAGAACCAGTTTGAAAGTTTCCAGTGTCGAGTGCTATGTAGGAATCGGTTAGGAAAGAGTTAGAAACGAGCTTTGGTCTTTGCCAATATTTAATTTCTGGTTCAATTTGTCGAATAGAAACCGGTTAGAACCAATTAGAATAATTGTTTATAATGTTGGATGTTAATTTTGGTTTTAGGGTCGGAATAAATAATTCAGTCAATTTTTAATTGGACTAAACGTTTCGGCGCACAATGGTGGCCCTCATCAGTGGTTAATTGTTATTCTGCAAAAGACAGTTACAAAAAAATGTTGATCAGGGACGCAGTGTAACAATGTTGCTTAAATAAGAAAATTATTTCAAATTTGGTTTAGTAAAATCTTAAATGTCTTTGGTAATGTTTGCATAAATTTGAAATATGTCTTGCCCTTACAACAATTTAATAAATTGATGAAATTTGTAATATAATATAAAAAAAGGCGTGTCGTCCTTACAATAATTGGACAAATAATGAAATAAAATTGTTGAATATAATATAAGGGTATAGTGCAGTATTAAATAATAAAAAACTTTGGTAACTTTGATACAGTTCTCAGAGATTGAAAAATGTTTTGTCGCTATAATAGTTGGGTGAACTTATTTGTTATAAGCAGCAATTGAAATTTAAAATGTAATCAAATTAACTGGCAAATGTGAGATTTTATCCAAATGTGAAATTCGAATTGTAATTAAACAGATTTTTGTCAACCAACCTTGTGAAAATTCCAATGCTTATGCATTCTGAAAGACTGAAATGTGGAGCAGTTCAGTTTAGACGTCTATTTCGTTTGAAAAATACATGAAAACTGATGCCTCGGTTAGTGTTCTTTAACGGTCTAACGCGATAAGTGGAAGAAGTTTTTTTTCACCATAGAGTTTTGTAAGGTGAGGTAAAGTGGACCTTTTTGGAAGACAGCGGAGTAAGGAGTAAGTTGGTGTATTGGACAGGTAGGGACAGCTATAAAAATGTGAGAGAAACCACTCTTCGATACATATACATAATGTTGAAGGAAAGTTATTTATTGTCGATTTTAATTTCATTTTACTAAGTTATTTTTATTTTATTTTACTGAAACATCATCTTTTTGGTTCAAAATTAATTTCTTTGGTTAGAAATTTAACTATTATGTTGAAAATTTGTTTCTTCAAACATTTTTTAAGTGGAATTTTAACTATTATATTTTGGTATGTTGTCTTTTTTATAAATGTATGAAAGTAATCTTATTAGTTGAAACTTCATATTTTTCGGTTCAAAATTCATTTCTTTGGTTGAAAATTCATTTTTTTTTAACATTTTTTAAAAAGTGAAATTTTAATATTATACCAACAAAAACTTGGTGATTCAGCCAAATCGTATTTTAAGTGTAGAAAAGTAATTTTATTAATTGAAACTTCATCCTTTTGGTTCGAAATTCATTTTTGTTTAGAAATTAAACTATTTTTATTGAAAGTTCGTTTTTTTCCAAACATTTTTTAAGTGAAAGTTGAACTATTATACTTTTGGTATGTTGTCTTTTATTTAAATGTAAAAGTTATCTTATTAATGGAAACTTCATCCTTTTGGTTCAAATTTCATTTATTTGGTTGAAAATTTAACTATTTCGTTGAAAATTCATTTTATTTTTTAAACATTTTTCAAGTGAAATTTCAACTAGTATGTTTTGGTATGTTGTCTTTTATGTTCAAGGTTAAAATTTGCTGTTTTCCTAAAAAGGGTAATAAAATGTTGACAAGTTCTTCGTGTCTGTCCTTTGAATAATTGCTAAAGGATTGCTGACTATATGAGCCATTTCTAAAATCATTCCTTTACTGTTGTATTCTGTTTTTTCTAAAATGGTCGTGGTTTTAAAATCAAAACGATGGTCTTCTATCCATGCGTCTTTTGCGATTGCTGTCCATTTGTTTGGAGGTCTGAAAACGTCTTTTGTGTGTTCTGTTATGCGTGTATGTAGCGGTCGTTTTGTGGACCTCGCTGAAGTTTGCAACGTTTACAAAAAACGAATTTGCAAAAAAATTTTTTGCTCGAGACCTAAAATTTAAAATTTCTAAATGGATCTAATTAATGACCTAGGATACCCAAAAAAGTTGCATTCCCCTAGCACCTCCGGAACACACCCCAATTCAACCCCTAAGAATTGAAAAAATCATAAAAAATGACATAACTCTCACACCTAAAATGTTAGTGTTGATTATAAGATTATTTGTTTCCAAAATCAAGTCCAGAATGTACCGCACCCCTATCTCTTCCGGAACACACCCTATTTCAACCCCTAAGAATAAAAAAATCATAAAAAATTATCCAACTTCCAGACCTAACATTTTATGCTTTCAAATGGTTCTACCTGATGTCCAAAGATGTAAAAAAAAGTTTCATTCCCCTATATTTTCCGGAAAAGCCTAGTTTTCAACCCCCAAGATGATAAAAATTTTAAAAAAATTCCCAAAAAATGCCCTAACTTCCGGACCAAAAATTTTATGCTTTGGAATGGTTCTATTTCATGTCTAAAGATACCCGAAAAAGTTTTATTCGCCTATCTCTTCCGGATCACCCTCGTTGTCAACCCCCAAGATAATAAAAAATCAAAAAAAAATCGAAAAAATGCCCCAACTTCCGGGCCTAAAATTTTATGCTTTGGAATGGTTCTATTCGATGTTTAAGATACCTCAAAAAGTTTCATTCGCCTATCTCTTCCGGATCACCCTCGTTTTCAAACCCCAAGATTATAAAAAATCGAAAAAAATTCCCAAAAAATGCCCTAATTCCCGGACCTAAAATTTTATACTTTGGAATGGTTCTATTCGATGTCTAAAGATACCTCAAAAAGTTTCATTCGCCTATCTCTTCCGGATCACCCTCGTTTTCAACCCCCAAGATAAAAAAATCGAAAAAAAATTCCCAAAAAATGCCCTAACTTCCGGACCTAAAATTGTATGCTTTGGAATGGTTCTATTCGATGTCTAAAGATACCCCAAAAAGTTTTATTCCCCTATCTCTTCCGGATCACCCTCGTTTTCAAACCCTAAGATTCTAAAAAATCGAAAAAAATTCCCAAAAAATGCCCTACCTTCCGGATCTAAAATTTTATGCTTTGGAATATTTCTATTCGATGTCTATAGATACCCCAAAAAGTTTTATTCACCTATCTCTTCCGGATCACCCTCATTTTCAACACCCAAGATAATAAAAAATATAAAAAAAATTCGCAAAAATGTCCTAACTTCCGGACCTAAAATTGTATGCTTTGGAATGGTTCTATTCGATGTCTAAATATACCCCGAAAAGTTTCATTAACTTATCTCTTCCGGATCACCCTCGTTTTCAAACCCCAAAATAATAAAAAATCTAAAAAAATTCCCAAAAAATTCCCTAACTTCCGGACCTAAAATTTTATGCTTTGAAATGGTTCTATTCGATGTCTAAAGATACACCAAAAAGTTTCATTCACCTATTTCTTCCGGATCACCCTCGTTTTCAACCCCCAAGCTAATAAAAAATTCGAAAAAATGCCCTAACTTCCGGACCTAAAATTTTATGCTTTGGAATGGTTCTATTCGATGTCTAAAGATAGCCCAAAAAGTCTTATTCACCTATCTCTTCCGGATCACCCTCGTTTTCAACCCCCAATATAATAAAAAATCAAAAAAAAAATCGAAAAAATGTGCTAACTTCCGGACCTGAAATTTTATGCTTTCGAATGGTTCTATTCGATGTCTAAAGATACCCCAAAAAGTTTTATTTACCTACCTCTTCCGGATCACCCTCGTTTTCAACCCCCAAGATAAAAAAATCGAAAAAAATTCCCAAAAAATGCCCTAACTTCCGGACCTAAAATTTTATGCTTTGGAATGGTTCTATTCG
>JAABKJ010008148.1:0-11524 GCA_011634705.1 Andricus grossulariae | reverse complement strand
ATATAACTTTTAACTATATCAATCTCGGAGGTTCCGTACATAAAAGGTGGGTATTTTTTGTTATGGCCATGACCTCCGTTTCTGTAGATTACTATTTTTGTTTTTTCTATATCTTATAAACTAAACAGTTGGCCTATCTAAACATTTTTTTTCAGTGCAGTTTACAGCTTTATCCGTATACCCGGATTAGAAAAAAAAGTTATTGGCCGGAAAAAAATGATAAAAACATAATTTTTCGTGATTTTTACCATTTTTTGGTACTTCAGCTTTTTTCCGTGAACGCAAAAGAAGTTTTAAAAAAGTTTATACTACTTCTAGGTTCTACATCAGTGGTCGGCAAACTTTTTGCTGAGTTTTCAGGTATGGTCAGGCTCGACCCGCATTAATTTTTGCTACTACTTTTCGGTCGGCTCACGAAGCTCAGTGTGAGTGAGCTTACCTCGACAGGGGTCGTTCGTCCATAAACAGGTCCAAATAAAGAAATTTAAAAGAGTTTAATTTTTTAATTAGCGATTTAAAAATAATATATTAACTGAATTTACGTCTAGGATCATTGAACATTGGTTTCATTTATGGTTTATTACTCTAATTAATTTTAATATCTACGAAAAATGAGAAAATAGACAAACTGTGAATAGAGTCTTTTTTCATTATTAATTCTGATTACAATATTTGCTAGAGCTGCATTAGCCTACTGAGATTATAGCACTCTCAGCGTTTCCCATCTCTTACTAGCGCAACGTGGAGGTGCAGTTAGACAGGAAAGAGACTTTTTTAGGTGTATTCGTTCCAAATCTGACAGGATTATATTTCATTTAACAAAATCGTTTCTCGATCAAAGGTTATAGGCGGAACAGTTTTTTATTAATTCAAGGGAAACAATTGACAAAGATAAACTTTTCTAGGATATAATAAATTATATTAATACCAACTTATGAAAATCCAATAAAAAATACCGGTTGGCTTGTTTAGAATCAGATGTAAAAAATTAAAATATCTATATTTTGTTTTAGATACTGCAGCACTTTGAACGAAATGTTTCGCAAATTTTTTTGAGACTGTATTATTAGTTTTTAAATTTTAAGCACCCAAAATTTTGTCAAAAATGGAATTTTTTTAAATTGGTGAAATCTGAGTCGCTTAGAATCGTTCGAAAATAGCATATTTCGCCGGGAAACGATTTGCAGCATACGCATGTCTAATCAAAAATTAATTCGCCCTATTATATTTGCTTAACAATTTCAAATTTTTTGCGTGGGTTAAGAAAGGTTATTGCTAAATTGTGGTGCACACTGTACATGAAATTCAAGTAAACTAATGCGAAGGATGTGACTGAACTGAAGTTACTAATTTTTTAATGTCAGGAGTCATGGACCTATTAACTTTCAACAGCAAATAATTTTCAGCTTCTTCTAATCGTGTGACCGCTGTCTTCTAAAGTTGATTCACTACCTAAGACAATTGAAAAGACAATTGAAAAAATTAAGCACTGCGGTTCACCACTTGCTTTTATGCGAAAACCGTACTTCAAATAGTTCGTCATTTTTCACGTCTTCAAGCCTTTGGAATTTAGACAAAACTGACTTTAAATTGCCATTTGACACCTAAAAATGTCAGTCTTTTTTTGGTGAATAATTAATCTTCCAGGTTGAAGATTCATCATTTTTGTTTAAATGCGTGGCTTAGTTTGTTAATTATTGATTTACTATTATTAATTACATTCTCAGGCGGAAAAATTATGTATATTTTATAGATATATATATATTGTGAAGTATTATATAATATTCATTTATTTTATACATTTTTTGTATAAAACAAATGAATATTATATATTACACTTTAATGTTTCCGCCTGGGTTAATGATACATTATTATTTGTTTTATATGTGTAATAATATTAATTTATAATATATGTATACTATAATGTAAATAATATATATAATTAAAAAACTAAAGGTTAACAACCACCGCAGGGTCCATCTGGGAGCAACTGTCATCTAAAAAATGACATCGGCTCCAAGTAGGACCGCGGTAAATCTTATTCATGGCCACGTCTCACAGCAGTGAGATGGGTGGTCACAGGACACGACGAAATCACAACGACAGGCCATCGAAACTCTCGTGTGTTTTGAGCACACGAAGCGATCCAAGGATGACAGCTTTCTGCATCCATCTCGTAAGTGCCGTGGCATATTTTTGGCACGCGGGTAATTGCAACCGCCGGCTTTTCGGTTGTTCTTAATTATTAGTCTTAATTATTAAATAAGTTAATTAATTAAGAAAATACGAAAAATAAAAGTGTGGATACGTGGCATGCGGGAACGAATAAGGTTCCGTTTCAAATAAAATATCCTGTTTTATTTATAATGCCTGCTCTTTGCTAATTCACACATAAAAGTCCCTAATTTTCTAGCTAAAAGAAACTCCTTTCATCATTTAAATAGAATATTTTACTGATTACTAATAATCACACGTGAATCATCTCTACCAAATATCCTGCTTACGCAAAGCACAAGGACTGTTTGAAAATGACACACTATTTAATCTGCGCATCGGGCAGTGTAAATTTATCTGATTGAAACGAGAATAATTCTATCATATATAAAAAATGCAACTCTTATGGTGCTCGAGTCCCTATGATATTTTAGAAATACAACAAATGTCAAGTGGGATTACGAAGATTCCTTACTTTACGAAGCAGTCGTATTCCCTTGCGTTTAGGTAAATTTACTACCTGTTATTTTCTCATAACAGGTGTTATCCGAGAATCGATTCGTAGACTAAGGAGTTTTCACACTACGGGTTCTCCCATTAACCCAAATTTATAGGTCAAAACAAAGTAATTTATTTTATGGTATGTATTTAAAATACACAAAGAGTGATGAGGTAATTATCTCAATTATGAGTATGCTGGGCTGCTGAGTTTACAACCTGTCAATCAGGTGCTCCTGCCTAAGTCTGGTGACAGTCCTTCAAGGGCACGTTTGAAGCTAATAGCCTGAATCGAGGAATGCTCGAGCCTCAGGTAGTGCTCTTTGTTCTCGAGAGAGAACGGAAGAGAGATAGCGAG
Organism: Andricus grossulariae; assembly: GCA_011634705.1. Classification (NCBI taxonomy): domain Eukaryota; kingdom Metazoa; phylum Arthropoda; class Insecta; order Hymenoptera; family Cynipidae; genus Andricus; species Andricus grossulariae. Next base: position 8,454 of record JAABKJ010008148.1, on the reverse strand, counting down.
TGGCTTTAAACAGATTTTACTGATTTTACTCTCTTTTGACATTTCGAGTCTCTTTAAGAAGAAGAAGATATTTTCCTCAGGTCTAAAATTCGTATTTAAGGATTTTAATACCCAGTTAGAGCGGCATAACCCCTCTTTTGAATATAAATCAATTTAAATACGACTTATAGCTGGTTTTAAGAATTATATTCTATTCTTGTGACCTTTGACTCTGGTATAACCTCGGCTTTGCTCACAAATTAAAAATACAATTCTTTGCAGATAAAAAATCTCTTTTCCTAATAGCCTTTCGCTATGTAACAATTAGAGTCCGCACTCAAAACGATTCAAAGTAAATTACGAGTCGCACAAGAAAACGCTCCGAAAATTTGTAGGCTCAGACCTAACGAGTCGCAATCTCTTTTGTTCTGCCAGAACTTAATGTCCTTTTTAGACAGTCTTAGCAATCTGATCACTTTTGACTCTGGTAGGGATCCTTTCACTTCTGGAAGTGGGCAAAATATGTAGCAATGTATTAGAGGATATGATCCTCTGACCTTCCTACAAGGTTTTCACCCTGAGATCTAGGCTATTTAGGCTCAAGTTTTCAAAGAGGCGTTTTGCTGCCGGGGAGCTCTTTTTATAGAAGCTGCTCTCATTTCCCTCTCTCTTTCTCTCTCTCTCTCTCTCTCTCTCTCTCTCTCTCTCTCTTTCTTTTACGCAACTTCTCCCGAGTGGGAGTTTCAGAGTCTGCGCTCTGAGATTTCTCCTGGGAGATGCTGCATTTCGTGAGCATCTCACAGGAGATATTTTCGTTGCCTATATTCAGTCTGCCCTTGTAACTCGCAGGTTACACTATATATAATATATTATTATTGATATTGATATTATTTATGATAAGGTTAAAGAAATAAATTAAAAAATTGTGAATTGATTATTGTTAATTAATTTGTTCAATTTTCTCAATAAGGGTTCTCAATCTGAAGTAGTGTCTCTGTTAGGAAACTTTATAAACGTTTTGTCCCATATCACCTTTCAAGCATTTTCTGTAATCAAATAAGGTTCCCTGAAAAGCATCCTCCTGAACGTGCATGTGAGAAATTTATTTTGTCTTATTTTCCACTCGGTTATTGTGCTGATACTCTCACAATCGCATATCAGGAATGATCATGAATTCTATTGAAATGCAACTCAAGATTTACTTCATTTCGATACTTATTACTCCCACTGAGGGAAGGGTCGGTTTGCCCACGGTCGCAGGCACCTGACCAGAAAGTAGGTCGCTGGTCAGGCCGGTCAGGGTAGCCTGACTTGGTCAAGTGCGTGCCGACCACTGTTCTATACTCTGTTCCACGAGAGGACGAATTTGGTCGCGCAAGTTTTTATGAAAGAAGGCGTCGACAAATTTGTTGTTTGCTTGGTCGACAGCCAGTCGCTGTTAAAAGAGGACACCATTTTTTTCAAATAGACTGAACCAAGTATTTTCCAACATTTTTTCTAGCCTCACTGACGGCCAGATGAGCGGAACGAACGTGACAGTTACAATAGGCCATAAATATTAAGGGACTTTCCAGAAAAATGCTCACGCCTACGATTCCCCTACTTTGACAAGCTGCCCGCAGAGAACGAAATTTCGTTGTTTCAGAAATTCGTGCTCTCGTGGAACAGAGTATAGGTTCACCTAGATCAGAAAAATATCATGGGCTTGAAAATAAGAAGAAAAATGCAATTTTTTCATGATTTTCACCTTTGACCGCGATGTGCGAACTAAGAGATTTTTTTTGTTCAAACTTTCAAGAAGTTACTTCGGCGTATTGGTGAAACGTTTTCCAAAGAAGCAAGCGCTAAATGTGAAAATTCTGTATACAAAAAAAAACTTCAGGGTTAGTTTGGTATATCTTTCAATTATTTGATGACCATCGAATTAATAATGATTTCAGTTGAAACTATCAGTAAAGAAAATGATATATTACTATTCTGGAAATGCAAATTTACCATACAAAAGTATAGTAAAAGTACGATAAAATTAGAAATATTTTTAGCACCGTATATCTATAGTTTATTTATACATTAAAAAATTCTGATTGAACCAACCAGAATAGAATTTTAAATATGACCTTACTATAAATTCTGGTTGAAAGAATCAAAAGTTTCTAGTTGACAATGTTCTCGTTAACCTTACCAGAAATTCGAGTACATTTACCCAAAATTTCCGGTAAGATTAATCAAGAATCTTTACTAGACAGTTTTCTTGTAGAGAAGGAATACAATGTTTCTGGTCAACATAACCAGATATTCTGGTAAACCTAACCAGATATTCTGGTAAGCTCAACCAAATACCAGATATTCTGGTAAGCTCAACCAAATACCAGATCTTCTGGTAGACATCGATTTTCGACAATCGAATTTCGATCAGTTTCTACCTTCATGGACTCTTTCCAACCCCCTTTGAAATTACATGAACTGCGTCTCAAAGAAAATAATCTAACACAAGTTTCCGAAAACAGAGTGTTGCAACTATATTCCGCTTCGCAAAATCTCGTATCTCTATATGTGAATAAAATGAATAAATGGTGATAGATACAACACTTCAGGCAAAAACAGCAAGTTGTTGATGCACTCTGTTTCTGAAACTATTCGTTAAGATTATTTTCTTCGAGATTTTATATAATAAACACTCAGATCACTTGGTCAATAGCAAAATTCACGATCATTCACTTTTTCTTTTATTGTATACCATGTTAATATTTTCAAGAAGGTTTTTCAGAGACACCCAAAAAATATGTGCGTAGTGATAGAAATAATAACTGAAAAGTGCATAAAAATATAAAGAATTACTTTCAGTTCATATTTGTGATAAAGAAGGAATTTTATTTTATATTTTATTTCTTCAAATTTAAAATTGATCATTCATTTTCAAGGAGTAAAATCAAATAATTATTTTAACTTTCACTTAATAAGTATATTTTGTGATCAAAGAATTATTTTTAATAACTTCACAGTTAATATTTTTGGTAAACAATTCAAACTGCTTGGCGATAATTTGAGCATGTGTGGAAAGGGTATTCGGGAATCGGCAAAATGCCTATCACTGCACCAAATCTGCTCCTAATTTCAAGATTTGCTTATTCATAAATTAAGAAATAATATTATTTCTATTATAAAAGTGTTGTTTATAAGTATGTATACGAGTAATACACTAGTCAACAAAATATGACCTGTGTATTCATGAAATGGGATGTGTCATTTTCAAAGTAGATTTTCATGCTAAATCGTTCCAATGTCATGTATCTTGCGAACGGTCATTGCTAGCGCTATAAAAATTTAGTAGATATTGCGTGCTGACTCACCGGACTCACCCGACTGTGCAGTAAGGCAATGTCAATCAGTCCTGTCTTATATATTTTAGAATTTATTTCACCTAAATTCCATTATAATGTATACCTTCCAACACAATTTTTTATAACTTTTTAAATTTTTCAAATAATATTATAAAACATTTCAGCTAAATGTGTCATAGTTTAGAAAATGGCAACCATTGCAGAATTATCATGAGTCTCATTTTTAAAAAACAGTGCTTTATGTTCCCGCTCACAATAGATAAGTTAGCCACATAATTTTATGAAGTCAGCAGTCCGTTTGGCTTAGAGGCCTTAGAGCTTAAGATTGTCAATCAATCCCTCCCAAAACGCGCATTACAAACACAGGTATAGAGCTCGAAAACGCCAGATTGTTATAGCTCGCAACAGCCTTTCAAACTTTGAGCCTGCAACGTCGCTCGCCTTTTGAATAATTGTAACTTTGGATTTAGAACAATAAATTATAAAATGTGCATCTTTATAAGCCTACAAACCCATTTCAGTAAACGTCAAGCATGTCCCTGCGACCGGCTTAGCCGATAAACAGTAAGACTATGTACACACTGCCTATGGTTACGGAATTTCGCGTAACTTTATCCCCTTTTCCGTTCAGGGCTAACGTTACGGAAAATTCCGTAACCATAGATAGTGAAGGGGCACTGCCTGTGGTTGTGGAATTTTCCGTAACCATGGGCAGTGCATAAATAGTCTTACTTTTTATCGGCTAAGCCGGTCGCAGTGACACAGGTCTATGGTTCCGGAATTTTCCGTAACTCTAACCCCTATTCCAGCTCATCCAGGGCTAACGTTACGAAAAATTCTGTAACCATAGACAGTACCGACTATTTATAGTTTATTTTTATATTGATAAAATTTCACAAATAAATGCAGAATTTGTATATATGTTTAGTAATTGCAAACGTATCCATTCTAATTATCTGCTTGTGTATGAACCTAATATATCAGTTTATTCAACCACAAAAAGTATTTATTTTGCATTAATTGAACTAACGCAGTTTTTCAAAGTAGCATTACAGCGCTACTGAAATTCTCGCAAACTGTTCGAACGAGGCACTTTGTCGAACAATGCAAGCCGACAAGGAAGCATTGTTTTAAAGTCGGAGCACGGAATGTGCTATCACCTTTAGGCATAAAATCTGTACTGTCTTCGAATGATATTTATGATAGTGATCGCGATCTTTCTCTTGTCGTAGACTTCAGCGAAGTCACAATGTAATAACCGCGTTTATGGTGCGTGGTTGAGCGCGCTCCACACCGTAAATTTAGGTCGCCAAGCGCCGGGAAGGCACGTTTGCGAATTTACGTCCTTTGTCCGGCACTCTGCACTTTGTCTCCCTATGTGGGTATTACATTCCAAAAGAAAAGATTTGTCGAATCGAGAGACGATCGCTGAATTCTACGAAATCGACGAGTTCGCAAGTTTACGAGATTCTGCTTTTATTTTTGTTATAGTCGTTACACAAATTTTCGTCAAAAGAGCTCATAGGATTCAATTTCAGCAGTGTTTCAAAAGTACGCTGAGAATGGAGTTCGAGTTCGGTAATATATGTAGCCTGGCTTACAGATTCCGGACGCTCTTGCTTCGAGAGTTCTGGAACTACAGTTTTCAAGTCCAATTACATTAATAGTACTTCCAAGAAACATGTCATTTTGTTCAGAATTAAAAATGACAGAGATCATAAATGCTCTACATGTTCCCGACTTAAGATTTATCATTTAAATTGGTTACCTGTTCCTACAAGAGATATGCTATTAGAGAGTACCTTAACGAAGTAGCGGAAAAAGCAGCCATTTTTAAAAGCGCTTTCCATATGTGTTTAATATATTATTCACCTAGACTTCTGAATAATTATCGCACACTACTAGCTATATTGATGTAACTTAACTGACTCTACAGATCGAAACTATTATATCGGCATTACACCCGATGGAAGCTAGTTAGCAGTGACACAAGTGATTATCGGTAATTGCTACACTACTGCGTAATGTTAGCGTTCAATAGTTATTTACTAATCATGGTATGGATGGCTTGATTGCAAAAGCGCAAAAGTGGCGAGAACATGACATGTAGAATATTGTTTTGTCGGTAACAATTTGTCTGCCAGTTGAAAAAAATGGTCAGAAACTATTTTGTAATAATTGATAACACAGCTCCACAAAAAAATGGTCTTGATCTAGAAACGAGACTCATCATTTCCTATGAATTTTGACTTGCTGATCACGAAACTGAAGGCCGTTTAATCATGTTGAGCTTAGTTTTCACATAACCTCACAATATGCGAATTTTGAGAAGAAATTCTTTTTTTTCGAATAACGTGATTTTTTAAGATTGAAAATAGGCTAGAAGTAGTCCGAAGTTTAAAGGTCGTAACTAGACATTTCCATGCTTAGTCCTTGTGCAGTTGCATGAGGAAAACAGCGTTACAGCAATATGTTGCTAGGACGCTTTCTACTTTTGACCGTAGTTCCATGATTGAGCAAGACTGCAAGCAAACTTGCTGCTTTCATAAACACTGAAAGCAATGACAACTGTCTCTCAAGAGGATGTGTAGAATGATTCGCATTTCAGTTCGCCACAGTAACGAAGCCAGCGATGGCGCGCTGCGCTGCAAGGGTCGTTAGGGTGTAAGCATGAAGTCGTAGTATATCTGACGATGACTTATTTTGTGGGTGATTCTGAAACCAACGTATATATATTATTCAATTTTCCAATTAGGAAAATATAAGAATCCAAAATATTTAAATGCATTTCAAAAAACTGATAAAATTCAAAACATTATTTTTATAAAAATTTAAATAAAAAGATAGACTTTTTTCTAGAAAATTGAGGTAAAATATGTAAATTCAATCAAAAGAAATCTTGAATTATTCATTAGCAAACCCAGCAGATTGGCATCCAGTCAGAATGGTGACGTCGATCAGACGCCGAATCGACGTCGAGGCGAAGTTATCGTCGAAAAATTAGTCAGTTTTCGACTATGTTTATTATGCTCCACAGATACTTTTGTGAATGATAATTTACTGCAATTTAAGTGATTTCATCCAAATTCGTTGCAATTTAGAGGGTTTAAAAATCACCGCCGGCGTGACGTCGATTTGTCGTCATTTCGACCTCTTCCAGGCGAATTTTATACTCTATACTCTGATTCCTACATGCGATGTTATAAAACCTGCGCTAATATCTGAACTATTCGATGACGAAACCTAACGTTTTTTTGAGATTTTCACTCATCCAAATCCAGCCTGACGTGGATGTGATATTTTACCATCATGGCTCGATACTCTCGATAGTCACCATTTGCAGTTCGCACCGCATGTGACTTTATGTCGAATGTCGTGTGCTTTTAATTAGTCATTGCTCATTTAATTTCGCCTTGTCCTGTGCACAATTTTTATTTTTATAAAGATGGATAATAATTATAGTTCCAGTGACGGAGAGACCTACGTGGAATCGAGTGAGGAGGAGGAAAATAAAACAGTGAGTAAGCTGTCCCACTTTTAGGTTAGGAGTTTTAAAATTAAACCTCTCAGGGGCCCACCAGGATACAACTAGGATAAAACCGAGAGCATAATATTACACGTGTTTCATAATTCACTCGCTTTGTAAGTTTTGAAAGTTTCCAATTAGAAAGCATATTATTTTCAAAGTGTTTAGAATAATTATCATAAAGGTGCTTAATATTTCATGCAATATTTAAAATTGTGCAACTTTGAATGGTAAAAACGACATCAGTGACTTTTTCTGACAGAAATCACATTTTTTAGTGAAAAAATCTATCTAGTTGTTTTAAATGTGACTTGCTACAGTATGATACTCATTAATAATATATTTATCATCTTTAGAATATCTATAATTTCAATTTCAAATTATAGTTTTAGATGCGCAATTCTAAAACAGTGTATCATTTCAGGCCTTGAATTTAAAGTTTTTTTCGGAAAATAAAACTTTAGAGTAATTTTTGGAGGGTTTGAATCTTAAATTTCATAATTGTAGTTTCAAATTCAAGTATTTGAAATATCAAGACAATCCCCGCTGTGAAATATTTGAAAATTTCATAATAATAAAGCCTTGATAGTTCTGAATTTAATAATTTTAGATGTGAGTATAAAGCAATTTCGAATTGAAAGGCTCAAATTTGTACAATTTAAAAAATTGGAATCTCATTACAGCAAACCTAATTGTTTTGTATTTTTTTTTTTCAATTTAAAATTTTTATAACGTAATATCTTAAAGTTGCTTCATTTTTAGTTGAAGATTTAAACCGCTAAAAAATTTCCAAATAACAAATATTTTATCAGAAAATTTCAAGAATAAATAATAATTCTAAGAGAAGTGTTAAAAAGTAAACTATTTTCAATTAAAAAATTAAAAATTGAGTTGAAATATTAAATATGATAAAATTAAACTTTTTAAAACAGATTATGAATAATTTCAAAATTTGGTAATTTCAACTGGCTGCAATTTTAGAATTCTAAATTTTCATGTCGAACGTGTATTAGTGCGTGTCGATTAGAAGTAAGCCTGTGTGCGTGTGTCCGTATGAGGTTGACATCGAGACCGTTTTAGAACATTCCTGGATGACGTCCCAGAGTAATGTTGCGCAATTCTGCCAGCCAAATGCAGGTAACAACAGGTTCAAGGTTATATCTCATCTCAAGAATTTGTCGCGTGAATACTTTCAAGGTTATATTTTGCTTTGTCCTGTCAATTTCTACTGCGTCATATAGTTATTTCAAGGATTATTTATTGCTTCTTGACAGATAAAATATTTATATAATACGCAATAAGGTGCAGGTGTACAGATGAAATTTGATACGGAGGGCTATGTATGACATCCTGTTTTGTCTATCTAAATTTGATTTATTGCTTTCTTATAGTAGATAACATATTTAAAATTCTTCTAGAACATTCTTGATGACGGTGTCAAATTAAACTGCGCAATTTTTTTTGGTAAACAAGTTCAAGGATATTTTCATGACGCATTACATTTTGCGTTGCAAAAAATTATATCGCAAACGTGTTGATTACAATCTAGAATCTTCCAGAACTTTATTACATCATATGATGCAATATCTGACAATATTGTGCAAAAGT
>JAABKJ010008147.1:0-11525 GCA_011634705.1 Andricus grossulariae | reverse complement strand
TTTCGAAGATACGTTTTTCCTACCGATAAATCAATTCGAATGCGAATAAATCAGATGAGCTATGTGTTTGGGCCAACTCGAGAATATGTTGTATTGTCAGAATCCAATGGTGACGCTTTTGCAATATTAGATCATATTGGGATTCTTCGTGGAATATATAGGCCAAATGGTTCTCGAATCAAAATAAATATTATAAGCGGCGCAGTTGAGAATTTGACTCCAGATGAAAAGATGATTTGTCCAGTAGGCAAATATCACCCAATCTTCCCGAACAGTTTTATCAAAGCATTTTCAGATTACAGTTCACTACAGTTGGCACGGAATCCCAATGGCGAACGTGATCCTGGTTACTCTTCTCCTGTCAGACTTCATACATTTGACCGGACTTCTCCTAGTTCTCCTCCTGGCAGGCCTCCTTCTCATGAAGTACTTGGATATACACTTGCAAAACTTGGATACATCCGGCTTACTCCACAGATAAATCCACACCGGCAATTCGAGTTTCGAAGATACGTTTTTCCTGCCGATAAACGAATTCAAGTGATGTTGCAACATAGTAAATATGTTCCCGTGCCAACCCGAGAACATATTGTATTATCCACATCCAGTGGTGACGTTTTTGCAATACTGGAGTATACTGGGCTTCTTCGTGGAATATATAGGCTAAGTAGATCTCATTCGAGACTAAAAATAAACATGATAAGCGGTGAAGTGGAGGATATGACACCATTTGAAATGACGGAATGTCATGTAGGCATGAAATACCCAATCTTCCCACGTTGGTTTACTGAAGTTGTTTCAAATGAAGATTCTCTGCAGTATGTGTATCAATAATTCAATAGAAGAAAGGTAAACTAAAATATAATATTCTTAGTAATCTGTAGTCGGATCAAAACTGAATTAAAAGATTTAAATGCTCATGTATTATGTTAATTGAGGCTTCTTTCCTTTTATCCTTTGCTAATCCCCAGAAGGCCATTCAAGTGTTTTTATTCAAATATTCTAAATTCAGAGGGTTAGACGATTTTATGTTTTCATACATACCGAAAAAACTGAGTTTTCCATTAGAATGGATTTTTGTTTTAAATGAGCTGCAACAACAGCAACACCTTTTGCTGCAAAGAAACCCTGAACGATGAATTAGTTTTAAAGAAGACTCTATTTGGAAATGTAGGGGAACCCAATTTTGAAACAGCCTATTTCCAAAGAATCTATTTTTCTCTTTGAAATTTTGATATTTCATCTCATCAATAACCAGTGGTGTTGTCGAGGCCTGGCGGGGCCAAGCCACTTTCTTGTCACACGGAAAATTTTTCCAAATATATGCCATCCATAAATTGCGTTAATAATTTTGGTCTCCACTCACCACTGTAAGTATCGTAGCCATTCGCTAAAGACGGATTTTACGATGATAAATTCGTTTAAATAATATTAATGTAGATAACACATTGACTTCAATACAAAACTCTTTAAATTTCTAGGATTTCAAAAAGAAATATATTTTATTTTCAAGACAGTGGTTACATTTTACACCGAAAAAATCTTCCATCCAAAGAAGTGAATTATCAACCCAAAAGACAAATTTAGAAAAAAATTGAATTTCGGAAAAACAGTTGCATTAACAAACAAATGTATTGTTTAACCAAATAGTGTAACTTTCCATCCAAAAGGATTCATTTTTAACAAGAAATATAATTTTGAATCAAGAAAGGTGAATTTTTAATAAGATAGTTGAATTCCTAACCAGAATGTGAAACTTCCAAAACAGAAAAATAATTTTCTACGCAAAAAGACGACTTTCTGACAAGATATATGAATTTTCTGAGAAATGGTTGAATTTTCAAACAGGAAGTTATCTGCCCATTAAGATGACTTTTCAACAAAATACATGCATTTTCTACAAATTAGTTGAATTGTTGAATTTTCAGATAAAAATTTAAATAAAAAAACTTTAAACAAAGAAAAAACTTTGACGAAGAAAAAACAATTTTTCAACAAAACTGTTATATTTTCAACCAAAAAGATGAATATTGAACTAAGAAGATTAATGTTTCATCAAAAAAGACTAATTTCCAACTTATGCAATATACAAGATGAACTTTACCCCAAACATGGGATAATTAGATTTTCAGATAAAAAAAAATAGTGTCCAAAAAAAGTAATTTTTAACAAAATTGTTAAATTTTCAGCCAAAAAGATGCATTTTCGACCAAGAAGATTAAAGTTCTACCGAAAAAGATTAATTTGTAAGAAAATACATGATTCTTGAACAAATACTTTTAATTTTCAATCAAAAATATCAAAGTTTCAACAAAATATTTGAATTTTCTACAGAATAACTAAATTTTCAGCCAAAAATATGAATTTTCGGACAAAAAGATTAATTTTCGATAAAAACAGTCGAATTTTCAAATAGAAAAAAATTTGCAACTGAAAATCAAAACTGCAATTTTGGATTTAAAAATATTAATTTTTAGCAAAAAGCAAAAAGAATTAAAAAAAATAGTTGAATTTTAAACTAGAGAAATGAACTTTTACCCAAAATACATGAATTTTTAACTAAAAGAAGATCAGTTTTAAGCCAAAAATGGAATAGTTTAATTTGCAGTTAAAAAAATAATTTTGAACACAAAAAAGAGGTTAAAAAAAATTACATTTTTCCACAAAACTAATGAATGTCAACCAAAAAGATGAATTTTCAAATAAAAGAATTAATTTTCTGCCAAAAAGTTGAATTTTCAAGTAAGAAACATTTTGTAACGGAAAATATAAATTTCAGTTTTGGGTTAAAAAAAATTAATTTCTAATAAAAAAATGAATTCTCAAGAAAATAGTTAAATTTTCGACCGAAGAAATGAACTTTTAATGCAAATAAATTAATTTTTAACTTAAAAAAGATCCATTTTAAGCCAAAAAGGGAATAGTTTAATTTTCAGCTAATTAATTGTCAACGAAAAAAACAAACGAATTTTCAGCAAGACAGTTGAATATTCAACTGAATAGATGAATCCTTAAGAAATAAATAAATTTTAACAAAGTAGTTCATCTTTTAACCAAGTAGTAGTATTTTTAACCAAAAAGATCAATTTTGAACGTAAAACGTAATAGTTGATAATTCAACCAAAACGCTTTGAAATTAAAAATCGTTTAATTCCACCAAAAAGCACCAATTTGGAATAAATTATTTGATTTTACGAATAAACCAGATTGGTTTTCAACCAAAACTAAAACAAAACCGAATAAAAGACAAATTTTCCACGAAATAGTTATGTTTTCAACCAAAGAGAAAAAACTTCATCTGAAAAACTATATTTTTAACACGATATTTCAACTTTCAACCAAGAGTTGAATTTTTAACAAGAAAAGATTTGAATTTTTAATCAATAACAGTTGTAATCAGCCAAAACAGAATTTTCAACGAACAGTTGAATTTCCAGCAAAAAGATTTTTCAGTCAAAAAAGAAAAAAATGTTAACCAAATTGCTGAATTTTCAAGCTGGAAAGACTATTTTACTGCAGAAAAGTTGGATTTTCAACCCGAAAATATGGCATTTTTAGCTTTGACAATGAAATCTAGGAAACTTGAAAAACTTTTACTTTGAAACGTTCTTTTAGTAGACAATAATGTTATATTTGTGAAATGCAGAACTACGAAAAGAAACTGGTTGTACCTAAAATTGTACATTTCTTATTTTTTAACTGAATGACTGCGATTTTTGCTTTGTTTCATGGATAAAATGACAATTCTTATCATTAATTCATACAAAAAAGCTATGTTTTCATTTATAAAATTTGAATTTTCGCAGAAATCGGACCCGAGTAGATCGCGCACTCTGGTGAGTGGTAGACACCCCTATTCTCGGACATATTCAAACTGCGCATGCGACGCGCAGGCAATCAGATTGGTTACCGTTAGCGGGCTTATTTGAAATAATTAAATATGCAAATCAATTGTTTACGACAAATAGCAATTTTCAAATGCATAAAGGTATTAGGAATTATTTCAAGTTGGTATTTGTGGTTAAGAAGGTAATTTTTTACGGTAAAAGTCTACTGTTTTATTTTTGGTTGGGAATTAATCTGGCTTTGCTGAAAATTCTACTATTTATTTGAAAATTAGGTCAGCCATATACAAGCGAAAAATTAAAAATTCCAGTATTATGTAAAACTCATGCTACAAACATTTTTTAAAATTTTTTAGTAATTAATTATTTTTATTCATAAAGTTAAAAGTTTATACTTATATTCCATTATATAGTTTTATAATTATAGTAAATTCGTGTGTGCATATATATATATATATATTTATGAATAAAATACAGGAATTTTCAATTGAATAATATAAATTTTGAACCAAACATGAAATTTTTCAAACAGAAACATTATTTTCATCAAAATTCAGTTGAATAGAAAAAAATGTTTGTAACCAAAATGATGGATCGTCAACAAAAAAAAACATTCATAAGAAATTAGTTCTACTTTCAACTATAAATAATTGTGTTTCCAATTAAATAATGAGTTTTCAATAAACATTTCAATTTTCTACCGAAACGAATGACTTAATAATAAAATTGCTGAATTTTCAACAAATGAATAACATGAACTTCAATTTTTGAATTGTTTCTAGTGTGTCCAACTGTTTATTCTCTATATTGAAAATAAACAGCCGTCTGCATAACCGTACATTCGAAATCTATGTTTTCGGCAAGACCTAAATAAAGTTGTATCTCAAACATTATTTATCGTTGATTCCTATTGACTCCCTGGAGCAAAGATTTTTCCTGAATAACTAGAAATAGTAAAATTTCATAACGATTAAGAATGCCTTTTTTACTTCCACACTTCAAATATTCCATTTGCTCAACTATCATTTTTAATTACTGTACCTTCTTTTTTCATAAAATTTCCTTTTTTGTATTGTAAAAAAAGTACTGTATATGAGATATAATTTGACCTAAGCTGGACTTGTAGAAGCGTCACTTGGCACTATTTCTATATTGACACAAAAAAACAACAAAAAAACATTTTTATTTCAAAAATAACTGGACAAAATAATGCTTGACTGAAAACACTATGGGAAATTATTTATATCCTAAAATTGTTGTTATTTCAAACAAAAATCTTGAGAAAATCGCTATTAATGTCTCTAGTGTCGCCATTTTGTTTCTTCGATTACATTCATATCGATTATGGCAGGTATTCGATTGCACGAAGCGGATAAATGTGACTATATTTTTTATGAAATCTGCAAGAATGAGTATCATTGGCAGAGGCTGACGCTCACTAACGACATTTTTAAAACTTATAAGAACATTAAATTCTATTGGTTCAGTCAAGAGTATTAGTTTAATCGAATACTTACTATCGATTGGGTTAATCGATTGCAAAACTGGGAGCGAGGGTGTAAGTGAGTAAGCGATGATCTTAAATCAAGATGGCGATCGTGACAAGCAGAGACAAAGAGATCTTGTCAGAGCTTTTCCGAAGATTCTTGATTGAAATCACAACAAAATTTCAGATATTCCTAATTTCCCATAGTGTTTTCCAGTGTTTCCAGTAACATACGTCATTTTGTTCAGTTACTTTTTCAGTAGACCTTGTTTTTTATTATGAATTTTGATATCGATCAAAGTGCCGCTTCTTATGGCTTGGCATCATTCAGTCCAGCTCAGTGCAATTTATATTTCATAGTGTATTACTTTGACCATACAAAAAAGGAATTTTATAAAAAAGGACCTATTATAGTAATTACAAATGAGAGTTGGGCAAATGGAATATTCGAGATATGAAATATTTATATGTGATAATGTGCAGCAATAATGTACGTAATGTGCGAAAGTCAAAAACTCTTTCTGAGTTATGCAATAACCCTATTTCTAGTTTGTTAGGAATCGTTTTTGCTGGATTCAATAGGAATCAATAAGATTACAGCAATTTGAAATTCTTTGAATACAAAAATAAATTATTAGTACGAGAATATATATATTTTTTCATTCGATTCGGAAAAGATCGGAAAGAAATCGGAAAGACTCGGAAACAAAGTCACATCGGATTCAGAAACGATCGGAACGGCACCCCTTTTCGAACTCTTTCCGAAACCTTTCCGAAATCTTTCCGAACCTTTCTGTTTGTGCTGGTAGGACTCTAATATATAAAAATGAAACAAAATATAAAAACTAATAATGTTAAACAAAACTAGTTCAACTTGTACCCAAATAGTACAATTTTCAAACTAAAACGGGAAATTTTTACAAGGAATTTGAATTTCCAACCCGAAAAGTTGAATTTTCTACAAAACAGATCATTTTTAACCCAGATAACTTTTCGATCATAAAAGATGAATCCTCAACAAAATAGATGAATTTTCAATCCAGAAAGATGAATTTTCTACTAAACAATTTAATTTTTAATCAAAACATACTTTTCAAACTAAGAATGGAATCATACAATTTTCAATTTGAAAAATTAATTTCCAACAAAAGAAAAAAAAGAAATTTTGAATCAAATAATTGAATCCTCAGCCAAAAAGATAAATTTTGAACAAACAGAATTATATTTCAAACCAAAAAGAGGAATTCCCAAAAAAATACATGAATTTTCTACTAATAGTTAATTTTTCAACTTATAAATAATAAATCTTCTACCAAAAACGGAATAGTTGAATATTCTGATAAAAAAATTATTTTTAACAACAACAACAAATTATCAACAAGAAGGTTAAATTTGTTGTGAAAAACAAATTAAATTTCCACCAAAAACATTAATGTTTCACCAAAAAGGACGAAGGTTTAAAAAAATTCATCAATCTTAACAAAATTGTACAACTTTTATGCCAAAAGTACAAGTTATCTGCAAATTAGTTAAAATTTAAAACAAAATAAGATTCATAAAATCAGACTAAAATAAACAATAAACAATGTTTAATAAAAAAATTGTTCACCTTACGTAGATACCTCCATTTTTTGATAGGACGCGACGCACATTTTTTAATTGTAAAGACAAGACAATTTCGATACGCTTCTTTTAATATCAATGAATCTCATGAATTTTAATAATATACATTCATGGAAATCATATCTTTTTTAGGGCAACTGCGAATATAGATTAATGTAAAATAAGGAACAAATATTAAAAGAATCATAAAAAATTATACTTTATTTTGCAATATCTAAATAAAAAATTCCCGAACGAAGTAGGGAAATTAATATAATACACATCTAATGCAATAGAGTTGAACATGATATATAAAAGTTCGTGTTTTGGACATATGAACTTTAATTAATTTCAAAGAGCGTGACACGTGATGAGACAATCTTGAATAAAGTTTTCATTTCAGATCTCATTTGATAAAAATTAGGAGGCATCATTCAAATCCTAATTAATATACAAAATTTTACAGTCGCGAAAAATTGATTTGAATTTTAATTTTTATGAAAAATAATAAAATAGTTATTTCCTCATTTAAAAGTGCGCGGCAACTTCCCATCGGCTATTGAAATAGGACAGCATACTGCTCATCCTAGAGATATCTGCTTTCCGCCATCACTGCACGCGCGCTCAAACTTGCGAGCGATGAAAATCTTAAACGTTTGTTGAAAATTCGTTTTCCTTATTTTGGTTCGATATTCATTTTTTTAAACTGAAAATTCAACCATTCCACTTTAAGCTTCATCATTTTAATTGAAACCTCTTTCCTTTGATGTAAAGAAGATTTTTTAATTGGGATTAAGCTCGATAATATTTATTTTTGTTCTGCAATTAATTTTTAAAAATATACGAAATTGATGGAAACTGGTTCGAAACTGATTTTTTAAAATAAAAACTGATCTTTTATAGTTGGAACATTAACTTGTTGACAAAATATTAATGTATTCAAAATGCATTTTTCAGTCGAAAAATCAACCACTTGGTGCAGAGTTAAACTGCGTTTTGAAAGAATAGTCAAATTAGGTGCCATTTTCAGTCGAAAATTTGTATTTTTTAGTTGAAAATCCATTTATTTTGTTGAATTTTGTTACATTAAGAATATAGCTCGAAAATGCACCTTTTTCGTTAAAAGGTTAGCTGCTTAGTAGAACGTTGAATTGCTTCGTTAAAAATTGATTTTTTTGTCGGAGACGCATAAATTTCATTACAAATTTATCTCGTGGGTTTAAAAATAACTATATTCTTAAATTTTTCATTGTTGTAAAAGCATTGTATCTTTTTATTTCAAAACTCAACTAGTTCGTTGAAAATGCATATATTTTATTTTATGTCATCCAAGGATATCCTATCTAATCCAAAGTAATCTTATGTGATCTTAGTCCATCTCAATTCATTGTCAAAGTTTCTTGTTTTTGCATTTTTGTGCGTAAAAACTGACTTTTTTTCAAAAAAAAAGCATTTAACTTAGTGATTTTATGCTATATCAATAAAAGTACACGCAGTTATGAAACTTTCAACAAATATGATGTGATAATAATGGACGAAATGTTTACCGACACCAAAGTAATACATGATACTTTTTCTTAGGTTCAGTTCTTGAATATTGCGTAAGTTCCTCATATCTCGATGTTTACCTATTAAAAACAAAAATTTCTACAAGAGACACTAAGGATCATATGCCTTCATCACTTATGCGCACCTAGAGCCTATTTACAAAACGAGCAAGTTTCGACTTCAGTCGCAAAAGTTTCCACGTCAGTCTCGGTCGACATTCAGGAAATGTGTCTAATGCCGGAGAAAAAATGAAGGTCGCCAGCTACATTCTAATTTTTACAGTTTCGGTTCATCTGGATTTTGTTGGTAAGTTTAATTAGGGTTACCATAATTATAATTTTTACACTTATGTCCACTTTCTGAGCCTTGTGAATTTGGCCTTCTGCATGTTTTTGGAAATAGAATTCTTCATTTGTTACATATGCAAAATTATTGTTAAAGGAGGTATCTAGGGTTTTTTTAAATTTCTGATTATAAGTCTGAAGTACTAATTACAAAATTGAATGTTGAGGATACATTGCCACTGTTCATGATTAAAATCTTTAGTTAAAATTTCGTATCTAGTTGTTTTCAAGATTTCGATTTTGAATTTCATGTGAAAATTACATTATTTACTATAGCGGTCATTAAACTTTCGATTCAGGGGCTCACGCAGTGAGGAAAAGAATAATTTCCAAAAGTATTAATATTTAGGAAATAAATGGTGAATCAACTAATTGGGGTTGAGACGATTTCAGGGGGTAACTAACAAGGAAACCTAGATAGGTCTCCGCCTCTAATTTCTTCATTCTGACATATGTTTTTCTAAAATAAAGTTGCTTTTTTGTAAAAAACCAGTTAGAAAAATGTTTTTATTGTGGGACGTGAAAGATGTGATTTTCTCAAATTTTTCGAATAATTTTCAGGGTGGAGGGCTCTACCCCAATATCATTTTTGATTACAAAAAATCACAACAAGTGCAGTTCACTGTTTGCCTGTTTCCATAAAATTAAGAAACTTCCATTACATAATTTTACACTATCATAAGTAGGCCTTACATTGGAAAGCAATTATTTCAAATGTAATTTGAGTGTATGTATATTTTAAATGCATTGTACTGCAGAACATGTTTAACTGTTACCAAAATGTGAACGTGATTATAACAAATATATGTATAATACCAGCAAGCATTATCATACTTTATTATACATTCTATGTGGTACACTAATGATGCTCTTCGAAGAAATGTTCAAAAGAAAAGGATTTTTTGCTCCACAAACATGTAATAACGGCTACATTTTCACATACTTGAAATTCACACAATGTGTTGGAAAATGTCTTGAAGGAAAAATCTACTGGACTCTCAAATTCTCCTGGTTTTTCTGTGACGTAGCCACTCTCAACCCAGAAGTATTTACAAAGTTTGTGATACCTTGATGAAGATAATTGATTATATACTAAAAACTGTCACTTTATAATATCATTTGGTATCTGCAGCTTCATGTCATAGTCGAAAAGTGTAAAAGATTCAGAAAAATGTCGCACCTGATTCTTCCAAATAGGAAATGCGTAGACGTCAGGGGGCTGAATTTTTCCGGTCATGCCTTCTGGTTTGATCATGGAAATAATATCCTTTCCATCAGGTATTTCTTGCTGTACAACTTCTGGACAGTGTCCAGTCCAATAGTCTATGAGTAACACACTTGTCGGTTCTACGTTCGAAAAGAAAACGTTCTTCAACCAACTTGCAGAATCGTCTGTGGGCAAAATTATCTGTATGGTAAAATTAATAACCAGAATGAATATGAGCTTGAAGCGTTCGATTTCAAGCTCTTATTTTTCTCAAGCCTACCTTCGAGCCGCCACTCCATCATTTAAAAACATATTAAAATATTGGCTCGGTTTAAAAATATCCATTTATACGCGGAACTTATTTTTTAGATTGAGTTAGAAAATCATTTTTACAGATAACAGAGTTGGAACAATTTTTTTCGTTGATTTGTACATTTGAGAATTTCAGGTGCATGAAAAAATACTTTTGCTACTGAAAATTCTAAAGAATAAGCAAATTTTGCCGAAGTGAGCTTTTCAGATTTTGGTCTAGCTAGAAGGACATCAATTGGATGAAAAATTGTTTCTTCCACAATGAATCCAAACTTTCCACTTTGTTCTTTTCATACAAGGAAAAGCGGAGATAGAAGCTTTCTCTCTGCTGAAATCGCAGGCTGAATAGCATAGCTGTGAGTTGTAGAAGAAATAGATTGAACTACAGCTTCCACTTGTCGAGTTCTGTCAACTGCTAATGTTTGGCCTGAATGTATCTCTAATAGGAATCCATCTCTGCCATATTTAGAGATGAGCGGCTTCACTTCGTTCGCAAAATTGTCCACGTTTAATTTCAAAGTTTCCTTATCTTCTAATGTTTTTCTCGTGATAAATTTACTGACTTTTCTTAATATTATCCGAGGAGTTGTTTTCAAACCATCACACCCGACAGTCCGAAATACGATGTAATTTTTCCATATAAGTAGCTCCTTTATTTACTTGTCCTGCCTGTCGCCTCAATTAACGTTCTGATGTTGTCTGAATCAATGTTTAACAACACCTATCGGGCGATTAATTTTTGTTTTGCCCCTTCTCCGGAATTCAACTACTCTTTGCAGATTTGTCTGCTGTTAAACCAAGTTTAGGAGTACATCCTGCATACGTGTCTTCCACAGCCGATGTCTTCCGCTCTTTGTATGGCTCTTGAAAGTCTAAAATACTATTTTCTACAATCTGCACGCCGTTCAAATCATTTAGGGCATGTATTGTGAGAAAGTTTGTCCAGTTGGTTTCATTTTGAAAGCCACCGCTGCTATACGAGAAATCATTAACTGCGTCTTTAAAAACCGAATTTTCGGGAGCGGTTTTCACCTCCTAAACTCCGATTTGGGCAGATAAGAATATCGCTTCAGGAGCTCTGAATGCATATATATATAAATAGTTTCCGTTGCCCACTCGAGGCCTGACATTGTTCTCCAAGACTTCGAGAAACGAACTATATTCGTGATCGAATTCTCGGC
>JAABKJ010008146.1:0-11525 GCA_011634705.1 Andricus grossulariae | reverse complement strand
AAATAGGCTTTTTATAATAAATACATAACACGCTGGATGTTTGTTTACTTGACGCAAGAGAAATCCTTAAGATTTTCCATTAACAACGTTTACTGTTTGACCTAATAATAAATCTTTTTGACAAATTATGATGCAGTTAACATGTTTACGGCACCAGAAAAGCTGACAAAACTTCACGTTTGGCTTTAATTTATTCTAAATAAAGTTGAATATTATTTTAAATATTTGAGAGCCCACACTTTTACGATTTTTATTAATTTCTATTCTGAGAGCACCCTCTCTTTTCTTTGGAAGAGAAACTGGGGGAAATGTATCACACAGTCTGGCCTTGGGTGAAAGAAAACCTGGAAATCAGGGAAAAGTCAGGGAATTTAATTGTTCAAGAAATGTCAGGGGTTTTGAAAAATATTTTGCAGAAGTCAAGGAATTTCTTTAAATATTTCTGATATAATATTCTTGTTAGTAATTTATTTTCCTTATTATTCTATTTCTTTCCTTTCCTTGGATTAAAAATTCAACTAGTTTGGTAGAAAATTAACTTTTGGGTAGAAAATTCATATTTTGATATTAGAAATTCCAATGAAATCTTTTTTGATCGAAAATTAAAATATTTTTTGGCAATTCGTCTTTTTGCTTTCAAATTTCATCCCTTTCTGTTTAATTCAACTGTTTTTTTTAAGTCCAAATTTTTTTTGTTTCAAATATCTACTATTACATTATTCGTTGAAAATTCATCTTTTTGGGCTGAAAATTCAAAAACTTGGTTGAAGGTTGAACCATTCTCTTAAAAAATAACTTTTTTGATTTTGAAGATTCATAATTTTATTTAAAAAAAAACTAATCTTCTTAGTTAAAATCTCCCTTTTGGTTAAACGAGCAACTTCTTGGTTTAAAATGATCTTTTTTGTTGAAAATTGAACTATTTTACAGAAAATTCGTCTTTTGGCTTTTAATTACTTTTAAAAGTCAACTGTTTTCTGAAACATTCGTATTTTAGCTTGAAAACTCAACTCCTTCGTTGCAAATTCATTTTTTGTTTTGGTTGAGAATTTATTTGTTTAAGGGAAAATTTAACTGTTCTATTTTTGTTGTAAAATTTATAATTTTAGGTTGAAAATTCAACAATTTGGTTGAATATTCATGTATTTTGTTTAAAATTCGTATTTTTTCGTTGAACATGTAACTATTTGGTTAAAAGTTGGACTACTTTGTTCAAAATTAATTTTATTGGTTAAAAATTCAACTATTTTGTTGATATTCCGCTTTCTTGGAAATTACTTCATGAATTGAAAATGTACTTATTCTATTTTTGAATTTAAATTGATCGATATTAGTTGAAAATGAGCTTTTTCGTTGAAAATTCATATTTCCGGTTTGAAAACTTATCTCTTGTTCTAGAAATGTTATCCTTTTTTTATTGAAAATACAATTGTTTTGTAAAAACTAATCTGTTTTGGTAGAGGTTTAAACTATTTTGTTGCAAATTCATCTTTTTTAGTTGAATTCTACACTGGAAATCTTCCTTGGTTGTGAATAGAACTGTCTTCTAAAAAAATGGTCTTTTGGCTCGAAAATCAAACTAGTTGGTTAAAAATTTATCAGCTTTTTGTTAAATTTTGATCTTTTCTTTTTCGAAATTAATTTTTGAAGGTTGAAAATTTAACTACATTGTTGAAAATTTGTCTCTTTTGCTTAAATATTCAACTATTTGTTTGAATGGTCATCTTTCTTGGTTGAAAATTCATGTAATTTGGGGGAAAATCGTCTTGTTTAGTTGAAAATTCAACTATTTGGTTGAAAGTTCAACTTCTTTGTTCAAAATTCATTTGATTTGTTGAAAGTGTAACTATTTTCTTAAAAAACCGGTTTTGCAGATTAATTTTTTCAACTAAAAATTAAACTATTCCATTTTTTGTTTAAAATTGATCGTTTTTAGTGAAAACTCAACTGTATAGTTAAAAAATATTTTTTTGTCTGAATTTATATTTTCGAATTGGAAAGTCAACTGTGAAGTAGAAATTCGTGTTTTTGATTTGAAAATTCATATTTCTGGTTTGAAAACTTATCTCTTTAGGTAGAAATTGCATCCTTTTTTTAATAAAAAGATAACTGTTTGGTCAAAAACTAATCTGTTTTGGTAGAAGATTCAACTATTTTGTTGAAAAATCATCTTTTTTGGTGGAAGTCAACTGTTTTGGATTAAAAATCTAAATCTTGCTTGGTTGTAAATTTAATTGTCTCCTAAAAAAATTGTTTCTTCTTGAAAATTAAACTATTTTGTTGAAAATGCAATATGTATGGACTGGCAATCTTCGGAATTTAGAACGTTTCATATTGAATTCAATGTAGTACCCTATACATTAATTTTATTCAGCATAATTTATTCCCCTATTAATCCCCTATTTTTGTAAAAAATCTTCCTATTTGCCATGCTATTAGATCATTTTCGGTTGTGAAGTCTGTTATCATACTGGCAAATTGAAACTCTGAAATCCAGATTGAGGTCTTGTTAGACTTTTAGATTATTAAAAGTATTTGTTCTCACCGTGGACACTGGACACTCTCGTTACTGAGAGTCTAGAACGTCTGAAGAAAATTATATGTTATTCAAATTCCAATTAAAATCTAATTCCAAATCTCAAATTGCATCATGCAGTTTTGCAAGATTCTCATTATACTTTCGATGGAGGAAGGGCGCTGAGAACCTAATGTTCTAAATGACTGATCCCCGATTGATCAATTTCGCAAGACTAATGAGCGGAGATATTATATACTTGCGATCGCTCATTCGCTTGGCAAAATCGATTTTGTACATACCACGTCTCTGGTTATATGCACTGCTGGAACTATAAAAGTTTCGAGTATCGATTTACTTTCACTATAATACAACCGCGAAGCATTTAACGATAATTTCTGAAGTCAGCCTTCAGGATCTTTAAATTACGACGAAGATTCCTGTGACATTCTGAAGTGCATGGGGTAAAGGTGACCATAATGTTACGGCCCGTCTACTGTACCCTGCAAAGCGTGGAACACAATGTACCTACGGAATTTATAGTGCATCTGGCATGTGTAATTCATTATGCATGCGCCTGCAGGTTTTGATGCAATATTTTTTGACAAATTGGGCAGGAGAAATTCCTTTTTTGAAAGTACCTTCGGATTATTTTTCTTGTATAAATAATTGCGGATTGAATTATTGAAGATTGCGGTATGCAAATTTACTGTTGTTAAGGGGCCGTCGATAAACTACGTTACCAATTTGGGGGTCGTTCCAAATTTACGTCCAACTGCCAAGGGGTGGGGGTTAGCAGTTTTTGTGACGATTTGCGACATAGGGGCAGTGGGGTTAACGCAGAATGTGACACATCAAACACGGAAATTATAAAAGTGAATTAAATTCGTTTGAAATACTTGACAAAATAAAAACCAGTGATTTGATTTTACAAGTGAAGCACCTAAATATAGCAGGCCCAGGTGGGCCGGTACTATTTTAAGCAATTTGAACCATATGACTTCCAGAATTGGGCCGCTTCCTGATTCCCAACCATTTTTTTTAACCCATTTTTTCAGGCCGATTTTATATCCCAATCTGACCCTGAAATAGAGATATCAAACTCTTTTCCCTATTCTCCTCTTTCCCCACTTTTTAAAAGAATTCCTCTTTTTCTCCGTTTTTTAAAGAAACTACGATTTTTGGTTAAAAGTTCATTTTTGTCTTGTTCTAAAAGAGTACTGTTATATTTTTGGTTCGGAATTCATCTTGCTTGGTTAAAACTTCTACTATTTGGTTCCAAATTTAACTTTTTTTTCTTCAAAATTCAACTATTTTGTTAAAAAGTAATCTTTTTTTTGGTCAAAAATTCAATTACTTGTTCGGAAGTACATTTAAAATAAAAGCATAAACTTAACAGAGTCCAACTGTGTAAGAAAATTGCACAAGAAGGTTTAAAAAATTATGTTAAAAACAACATTTTTTCAAACAACATATACTCAAGATAACCAAACCACTTCGCTCTCATATCTTTATTATTTATCCATTTTTATCAATTTTTGTTGTGCTACCAGGATCCAACATGTTTTGAGGCCTTTTAAGCTTCCATCAGTCTTCATCAGGGAAATTTTGATAGGAAACTAATAGACAATATTTGTATGTTATGATAATATTAATTAAAAATGTAGATATGAATTTGAAGTTACTTATTAAGAAACTATTTAAATTTGTTTATCTTTAATATTTCTCAGCAAATTTGATGCATGTTTTCAATTATTTCAGCAATTAAAAAAAAAAAATATTTTTGTTTTGTTTAAAATTTAACTATTTGTTTTGGAAAATGTTGAAGTTTTGGTTAAAAATTGACGTATTTTTTTGAAAATTTAACTTTTAAAGTTCAACTGTTTTCTAGAAAACATGTCTCTCTGGCTTGACAGTTTATCAATTTGGTAGAAAATTAAATTATCAGTCGAAAATTGAGGTATTCTTTTGAAAATTTGATTCTTAAGGTTAATAATTAATGTTCTTGATTGCAAAACAATCTTTTTGGTTGAAAATTGCACACTTTTGTTGAAAATTTATTTTTGAATTAAGGATTGATCATTTGATTAAAAAATTCATTCCTTTGGTTAAAAATGTAATTATTTTGTTGAAAATTCGTTTCTTCTTTGATTCATTTTTTTAACTGAAAATGTAATTATTCTGTTTTTGATCGAAGATATATTTTTTAAATTTAAAAATGATCTTTTTTTGTTTAAAATTGAACTATTTTTTTGGAAAATTCGTGTGTTTTGTTGAAAATTCGTCCTTTTCAATATATAATTAATCTTCTTGGTTCACAAATAATCTGTTTGGTGGAGGTCTTAACTATTTTCTTGAAGATTCATATTTTCAGTTTGAAAACTCAATTGTTTTCTAGAAAATTGGTCTTTCTGGCTTGAAAGTTCAACAATTTGGTAGGAAATTAAACTATTTGGTTGAAAATGAACTTTTTTGTAGAAAATTAATTTTATTTTCGTTGAAGATTCATCTCTCTGGTTGAAAATTGAACTATTTTGGTGGAAACGTGTTGAATGTTTGGTTGAAAATTGATGTATTGTTTTGAAAATTTAATTTTTAAGGTAGAAAATTGCTGTTCTTGGTTAAAAAAAATATTTCTGTTTGAAAATTGAACTCTTTTGTTTGAAAATTCATTTTTGAATTTACGATTAATCATTTTATCAAAAAACTGATTTCTTTGGTTCAAAAGTCAACTATTTTCTTGAAAATTAGTTTTTTTTTTAGATGAGAAATAATTTTTTTAACTGAAAATGTAACTGTTCCGTTTGTGGTTGAAAATTTATATGTTTAATTGCAAATTGATCTTTTCTAGTTAAAAATTCAACTATTTGTTAAAAAATTCATGTGTTTGGTTGAAAATTCGTCTTCTTGGTAGAAAATTAATCTTGTTGGTTCAAAACTAATCTGTTTTGGTTGAGGACTTGACTATTTTGATGAAGATTCATATTTTCGGTTCGAAAAATCAACTGTTTTCTAGAAAATTTGTCTTCTTGGCTTAAAAGTTTAACAGTTTGGTAGGAAATTGAACTATTTGGTTGAAAATTAACTTTTTTTGTTGAAAATTCATAAGAAACGATAAGATTTCAAGGGATTTCTATGGATTTCAATGCATTTTTAAAAGAGTCTCAACAACTGATTTCAGGGCTTGCCGAAAGAATTTCAACGGATTTCAATGCTTTTAGGATATATCTTAAAAGACTTAAAAAGGATTTTATGAGATTCGATGGAAGATGTATATTGACACTCAGATAACAAAAATAGTTAATCTTTCGATGTAATATTTGAAAAATTGTATGACACTATTTTGAATTTCTCAAATGAGTTCGAGGCCTGTCATTTCAATCTTGATTTTTTCTTCAATTTGTCTGTGGCGCTATTTGCTTTATTTTTAGGGGTGCTGGGGGCGCAAAACGAATTTGGAATTTTGAAAAGGCTAAGAATCGCTAGACACCTTGCGAAATGAGGACATGAGAATATGTTTTTGCTGCATCTTAATTCGATTTTTGGGTCAACTTGACCTCACGTATTTTGCGTAAGGTAAAAAAAACTTTTTTACGCATATAATTGTGCGGTACTGTACGTTTTATTGTAGTAGCACAATACAAAAAATTGAGTTGAAGATATATACGTAGTAAAGATGAAAATATTTTTTCTTGCACGATTACCTGTATGTATAATGTACATATGTACAACATTATAGTCCCCTAACTTGTGGCGACCGACGCTTCGCTTTGAGTCGGCTGTTGGAATGGATTCTTATCTTTTGAATCAGGAAAAGAATACACCGCTGCTTGTTGACCCACCTTAGTTGGCCCATGGATGTGACGGGATTGGCCCGAGCACTTATCGCGCATATCCCTCTTTTGGTAAAATAACTGCCCCGCTTTGTAAAGCTATCAACATGTTTGGCGTCTGCGCATCTGAAACATTTGCATTAATTTTACAGGGAGAAAACATTTTTTATGGGGCGCAACTGTTGCAAAGGAACTTTCAGACTGCGATGAGAGAAAAAGATTTTACTTTTCGAGAACCGAGTCGAGAACAATTTCCGACAATCCGGTTTTTGTTTCAAATAACACTATAATTGGACTGAAAATCCGAAACCTGATTGTACTGCCAAACGAAAAAGTTATTCCTTTAATTGACTTCAGGGATCACTTTTTCAACCTTTTCTCCTTTAATGTAATCACCTTTTGCCCTCTTTAATTTAAAAAATCCCGTAAAAACCTAGAATCGAGAATTTTAGCCCAGTTTTCCACCTTTTTTACAGGGTTTCGAGTTACTTTTTAAGAACCATTTTTTGATATCACCTGTTGAAAATATTTTCTAAATAGGGGCAATGAGGAGATCTTTCACGAAAATAGTGAAATAAATTCTTTTAAGTAAAATAATGTAGGTACTAATACTAAATTCAAGAAATGCTTGAAATTCCTGATTTTTTACCAAAAATATGAATTTTCAACAAAAATGACGATTCTTCAATAAAAAAATTAACTTTTAACAAAATAGTTCACCTTTTAACCAAATAGTTGAATTTTCAACCAAAGAAGATGAATTCTCAATGAAAAATGCAATATTTGATATT
The DNA here is from genome assembly GCA_011634705.1 of Andricus grossulariae. NCBI lineage: Eukaryota > Metazoa > Arthropoda > Insecta > Hymenoptera > Cynipidae > Andricus > Andricus grossulariae. The sequence goes on along the minus strand of JAABKJ010008146.1, from coordinate 4,386 downwards.
TCAACCGAATTTCGTTTCAAATTAAAAAAAAACAGTTGAATTCTTCAAAAAATATGAATTTTCAATAAAATAGTTGATTTTTTAACATAAAAAGATTTGTCGTTCAAGAAAGCAAAAAAATTTATACTAAATTGTTGAATTTTTAACCCAAAACGACAAATTTTTAACAAAAGAGTTAAACTTTCCATAGAAAAATATGAATTTTCTACAATAAAGTTAATTTTTAATTAAATTGTTGAATTTTCTATCAAAATAGGTGAGTCATTAATACAAAACGACGAATCGCAACAACATAGGTATAAATTTTCAACCATCCATAAAAAATGAATTTTTAACAATGTAATTGACCTTTTAACCATGTAGTTGAATTTCTAACCAAAAAAGATTTTAATTTAAAAATAGAAAATAGTTCATTTAAAAAAGACGAATTTTCAACCCGAATTTTTTTTCAAGAAGAAAGTTAATTCTCAACCAAACAATGAAAATGTTATTAAAAAATTATGAATAATTTTCCACTAAAAACTACGAACCTTCAACTAAAATTTTGAATCTTCAACCAAAAAATGAAATTTTAAAAACGTAGTTCTACTTTAAACCAAGTATAAATTATATTTGATGTTATAATGTTTACCAGTTTTATATAAGTAATTATGTTTGATGACAAAAAAGTACTCACATCAAATATAATTTTTTAGTCAAGTTGTTAAATTTTCAACAAAAAATAGTTGAATCCTCAATAAAAAATGTAATTGTTGGAGTGTCGACCAAGAAATATTTTAATTCTTTAATTTTCAATAAAGTACTCCAATGCTCAACCAAATCAGATTAGTTTTTAACCAAGAAGTTGCATTTTAACCAAAAGAAGATTAAATTTCTACGGAAGAAGATGTATTTTCATACAAAAAAAAAAAGAATTTTCGATAAAGTAGTTGAATTTTCAACCAATAAAGATTTTGCAGACAAAAACGAAAAAAAGTTATCTGATTGTTGAATTTTTAAGCCGCAACGAAGAATTTTCTACAAAACAGTTGACTTTTCAGCCAAAATTATCAATTTTGAACAATAAAGTTGGTTTGAATTCAGTTCGCCTTTAGGTGGGAAAACGGAAAAAATATAGGAAAATTCGTTTTAGTCTTTAGGAATTATTTACCTGAGCACTATTTTCAAATGTTATATAAGATCAGGTCATAATTATAGAAAAGTTTACTTTAGAGATCTGCAAAAATATATATTTTGTTACGATTAAAACAAAAACATGCACCTCATTAAAAAATGGTCTAGAGAAAATTTGTAGAACTTCTTGAGATGAACCATTTTTTCGACAAAATATTGTCATGTTTTGCATAGCTTGAGCGGAAAATCGAATTTGTTATATTAAATGCCATTTATCAAGACTAAAACCTAAACTGTGCTTCTTGTTGAAAAATATTTCAAAAAAACTTATCGATCTTTTTATGATAAAAAGTTTCGCTTCTTAACAATTTTTCGCATCTTGTATAGTTTGACCGGAAAATAGAATTTTTTATTTTTAATAACATGCGGATGCCTCCCATCTTCAAAATATGTTTTAAGGATTCATATGCATAAAAAAAATTTATTGTGACAAGATTTGCATAATTCTCTTAAAAAATGGCCACTATCCGTCGGATTATATAAAAAAATGCTAGTTGTGGTTATGGAAACAAAATTAAAAGTTTAAAGAAACAAAAACTGAAAAATTAGGTTTTTTAAATAGTCATTTTTTTGTCATTTGAATTATTTGTTTCTAGCTTACTTAGAAAAATACTCTGAACAGCTCAGGTTTCTGTACTGAAATGAATACACTAGAATCAAACTGATGAAAATAAGGAATCAAGATCTATCTCCTAATAATAAGAATACATTGAAAAAATTCAAGACTGAACATTTTTCAATTTTTTAGATGAAAATTCCACTATTTGTTGGAAAATTCATTTTTTTTTAAATCGTCTATTTGTGTAGAAAATTTATTTTGTTGAAAATTTATCAATTTGGTTGCGAATTCAACTATTTTGTTAAAAATGTTTTTTTCTGTTTTCTTTCGTTTCATTCTTTATGGGTTAAAAATTAAACTATGTGGTAGCAAATTCATGTATTTTGTTTAAAATTCATCTTTTTGATAGAGGTTTTAACTATTCATTTATTTGTTATCAATCTTAATATTGAATGATTACATTTTTGGTCACAAATTAAAAATTCAACTATTTGGTTAAAATTTCATCATTCAATATTGAAAATTAATTTTATTTTTGAAAATCCATCATTGCTGGTTTAAAACTCAACTTTTGTTTAAAACATTCGACCTTTTAACATGAAAACTTGATTATTTTGTTGAAAATTCGTCTTTTTCTGTCGAAAATAATTCTTCTTTGTTCAAAATTCGTATTGTGGTACAAAATTAATCTTGTTGGCAAAACAACATTTAAACATTAGCATTTTCCAATCTTCGATCTCTTGAATCTTTTTCTTTTGTACTTTTATCCGTAAAAAGTGCTGAAGTGTTCAAGATTGTTCAATATTCGCGAGATACCCATACGATATTGAAAGTTTTTAATAATATATGAGATCCCATTTTAATCCCCCTTTTCCGGAAAAAAATTCCTTTTTCACCTAAAATTAACCTACTGAAATTGCTTTGAAAGATTTATTCATTCAAAAGTAAAAAATTTTTGTCCAAAGAATATTTTGATTTATTAAAGAAAGTTGAAAGAAAATGAATTGTTTCGTCTTTGTCAGCCATTTAAAGAAAGAAGATTGGAACCCAAGAATTTTTATCACAGCATGAATCCAAGGCACATCTTAAGACCTTTTCTCATCCGTAAATCACCGACAGTTAATTAAGTGTAATTATGCTACGCACGCGCGATTTTACTACGGCGCTACGTTCTAGAACATAGAACTCCTTCTAGAGTTCTTAATTAACGAGATCTCTTCTTTTCCGGATTTGTGGGATACTGAACCGAGAAAAATTCTCTTGGAAAAAATTATTCATGAATTCAGATTCCTTATGAAATCCGAATGCTATATTAATGGACCTGATTAATCGATTGTGTTCCTTTTTTTCTGTTTCAGGGATAGTTGATCGAAAGGTGGTGATATTTTAGTGAGCCCAGAAAGGTATGATTTGAAATACAATTACGTATATTGTCTAATTAAGGCTAAATGATTAAAATTCATTGACTCTGTAGCAACTCTCCAAATGCCGTAGCAGGATAAGCATGGTCTGGGTGCCCCCACTCGGATGTGATCCATATTGTAGGGGTAAATGGCTACCCCTATGAAATAAATTTACCCCAAGTATCAACTAAAAAAAATTGTTTACAAAAGTGATGAACAAATTTTGAAAAATAAAAAAATAAAATTTTCTCGAAAACGGCTCGACCGATCTTGGTGGTTAAAATATATATCATATTGAGTACTGAAGAGGTTCTAAAAAAAATTCAAGAACCAATTATGTTTATTTTAAGAGGATAAAAGAAATTATTAAAATTTTAAAATAATTTTCTTTATAGGAAGAACTTTTGGTACACCAACCATTTTCCCCTTATACCATGCTCTTATTCAAAGTTGCAATACACATTTTTGCGGAGATGATCTGATCCTTAGTTCATAGTAAAAAAAAATAAAAACTACTTGTCGGCCCCTCAGATGTATGCAATTCCATGATAATGAGGGGCCAATTTTATTTTCAGCTCATGACGCAATAAGTTATACGCAATAGTGTAATACAAATCAAATGCAACATAATTATTCCATTCAAAAAATACATTTTCTCATGAATTTCCCAGTCACAGTGTCAATTGCTTCTAGGTAGACAGAAAAATACTTCTATTCGCTTACTACTGACATTCGCCATACTAATTTCATGTTTGCCCAGGATAGTATCCCTTACTTCATGTACACTATATACAACTATATACATCCTGTATTAATAACTTAATAAAATATATATGGCAATTGATTTTAAGTGTTCTGATTCATTCACAATAAGTGGACGCATATGTGCATATGTGCATATGTGCATTTGTGATTTACTTTTATTTTGAATTGTGGAATGATCTCAGTTCCTCGTCATTCGATATTTTGTCCAAGTACCATATTCTCAGTTGTTTCTATTGGTACTGAGCACTAAGCAAGAACAAAGTGAAATCGTTTTGTGATAACTTCACGACGGTATACATATATGAGACACGAATAGAAACAACTGAGAATATGTTACCTTGGACAAAATATCGAATGACGAGAAACTGAGATCATTCCGCAATTAAAAATAAAAGTAAATCACAAGTAAACATATGCACATATGCGTACACTTATTGAGAATGAATCAGAACACTTGAAAATCAGTTGCCACTTTTAGGCGGGGCA
>JAABKJ010008145.1:0-11525 GCA_011634705.1 Andricus grossulariae | reverse complement strand
ACAGCCAGACACATTCGCGAAAACCTGTTTTTTGGGTTCAGAAGGTCTCAAAACGTGGTCATTTGACAAAAACCGAGGGGTGGGGGGGTCAAATTCTACACAAATCTAATATCTTCTCTGGATAAGAATGTAATAAAGGAAGTATCTTTTTCAATTGGTTTTTGTTTGATGAATAATATTTATCCTGTATTATCCAATTTTTACCTGTACGACTTCATTCTTTTTCCGATCATTTTATTTTTTTCTGCATCGTTTCTTACTCTATTTCTCTCTTCAATTATTTCATTTTTAGGGTTTCGTAGCCACGAGGAGAAGCCATCATAGTCTTGATGGGGTATCTGTCCGTCCTTCGTACTTTTCTTGAAGGTGAGGAATTGAGGGGAAATGATGGAAAGGGTAATGAGAAGATGGGAAGTTTGGAAAATGAGGGGAAATACGAGAGTCGCAGTGAGGTTAAATTACGGGAGGAAGATTAAATTAAGGGAGGGAGGTTTAATTAAAGAAGGTAAAGACTGGGAAAGTGAGGAGTGGTGAAGTAGGGAAAATGCCGGAAAATGAGGGGTGGGAAAGTAGGGGAAGTTATGGGAAGCGACGGGAAAGGAGGGGAGGCGAAAGAGGGAGAATAAGAGAAGAAGTCGGGGAAATGAGGTAAGGGGAAATAAAAAGTTAGGGACGCAAAAGTAGGATAAGTGGGAGAGGGGAAGTAAGGAAATTTGAGGGGAAATAAGGGAAAGTATAGAAAATTGAGGAAAATTAGGGGAGGCTAAGTCGGTGGAGTCAGGGAAATGAGGGCCGGGAAAGTACGGCAAATGAGGGAAAATGTAGGGCAGGAAGTAGGGAAAATAAAGAGAAATAATGGTATGGAAAGTGGGGGGAAATGAAGGGTGGGAACGTGTGGGAAAGGAGGGGGGTGACATCGGGAGGGAAGGTAGGGAAAAATAGGGAAGGGGAAGTAACAGAATTGACGGTAAATGGGATGAGGGTATCTATAGGAAAAAAGGAAAATAAGGGACGTCGGGGGAATAAGTACAGGGTAAGTAAGGGAAATAAGGTAAGGGAAATAAGTTGAGGGAAATATGCGTGGTAGGAGAAATGTTGGAAGGAGAAGTCTGGGGTAATGAGTAGAGGGGACTAGGGGAAATTAGGGGAAATGAGAGAAGGGGAAGTAAGGAAAATGAGAGACAGAAAAGTAGGGGAAATGCGAGGAAATGTAGGAAGGGGATGTATAATAAATGAGAGGAAATTAAGGGAAATGAGAGTAGATTAAATAATGTAATTAAGGGAAATTAAGTGGAGGGCAAGTAGTAGAAAATAAGAGGAAATTGGGAAAAATAAGAAAAGGGAAAGTAGAGAAAGTGAGGGATGAGAAAGTAGGTGCAATGCGGGGAAATGAGGGTTGGGAAGAAGGAAAAGTGAAGAAAAATTATGGAAAATGAGATAAGCGAAAGTAATTAAATTAAGGGGGGGGGGACAAGGAGAAAAAATGAGGGAAAGTAGAGAAAATGAGGGGAACTGAGGGAGGGGAAATAGGTGAAGTTGGGGAAATACGGAGAGGGGAAATAGGTGAAGTAGGGGAAATGAGTAGCAGGGAAGTCAGGGGAAATCACGTGGGAGCAGTAGGGGAAATTAGGCAAAATGAGAGAAGGGAAGTATAGGAAATAAGGGGAAATGAGGGGAGGAAAAGTAATGAAAGTGAGGAGAAGTGAGCTTCAATTATGGGAAGTCATGAGAAATGCGGGGAGCAGAAGTAGGGGAACTGAGTGGAGGGGTAGTACAGGGAAGGGGAAATACCGGGTGGGACGTAAGGGAAAATGAGGAGAGAGAAAGTAGGAGAAATTATGGGAAGGGAAGTATAGAAATTGAGGGGAGGGGATGTAGGGAAAGAGATTGGAGGAGTAGTAGGGGAAATGAGGGGGAATAATTAGATAAGGGTGAGTAGTGGAGAGGAAGTGAGGGCTGAGGAATGGAAGAAAGGCTAATCAAGCAAGTAGTTGGACTTTAAATACTGTAGTTAATTTTTCAAACAAAAAGACAAATTTGCAATGAAACGTTTAATAATTGATATTTGAACCACGAAATATTTTTATTTAAAATTAAAAAACTGTGAAATTCAACCAAAAAAGTCGAATTTGCAAAAAAAAGTTACATCCTCAATGAAAACAGATTAAGTTTTAACAAAGCTATTCTATTTTTAACCAAAAAGAATAAACTTCAAATTAAGAAGATTAATTTTCCACCAAAAAAGAAGAATTTTTAACAAAATAGATAAATTTTCAATCAGAAGAGATTAATTTTATATTTGAGATATCAATTTTCAACCATAAAAGGAACAGTTACATTTTCAGTCAAGAAAATTAATTCTCAAAAAAAAATTATTTTTCGGTCAAACAGTTCAATTTTCTAAAAGGAAATATATTCACAACTAAAATTATGAATCTCCAACATCAATAAATGAATTTCCAAGAAGAGAGTTCAACATTCAACCAAATATTTGAATTTGTAATTTAAAAATTTATGTTTTAACCAAGGAGATTCAGTTTCTACCAAAAAAGACAAATGATCAATAACAAAATCCATGAATTTTCAAATCAAAAAGATAAATTTTTAACCCAGAATGCAATAGTTAAATTTTCAGTTTCAAAAATTACTTTTCAATCAAAAACTAAGCGATTTTTCAACTTTTCAGCAAGAAAAAACTATCATTGAACTATGAATGGTTGGATTTTCCTATTGAGTTCCATTTACAAAGTTTACATTCAGGCGAAAAAACGAGGAAAAGGGTTTTTTTTTTAACAGAAAAGAAATAAGAATTGTTGAAAAAAGGGGAAAAGAGGAAAATAGGGTGAAGAGTGTGAAGTGTGAAAAATGAAAGTGAATCAAAAACTTAACAGGTTATTATTTAACTATTCCGTTGCATGACCATCTTTTGCAAAATTCTCAAACTTTGTTAAAATTTATCATCAGAGAATATACCAAACAATGTTCCTATATGAAAAAACTGTCTGAAGAATTTAATTTTAAGTATTCTCATACTAGTATCAAATAGTTTAAGCTCATTATTTATTGTTCGATAAACGGTAATATACAATTTTATTTATATTTCGTATTCAAAAATAGGAGGGTGTTGTCACTAGAAGGACGGGTCAGTCAAAAATCACTGAAAATAGTGTCACGTAATATGCGGACTCTTCATACACTGGAACCTGGAATGAAGAACAGTGTCGGGCATGGCCTGTAGTTGCCTTGATCATGAGTGGAGGGAGTCCAAACATAAACAGGCAGGGCCGCGTGGATTATTCCTGTTGGATTTCGACGCATGACACAACCTGATGCAACTAACATGCTGAGAGTGCGGGTCCTCATGATGTTCGTCACGCTTGACTAAGCATCGCCTCTCTTTTGGTCCCGCGCTTCCCGCAGCAACAAAATGCGGAGGCCATCAGTTCTAGGAATGTCGTGAATCAAGGGTTTCTAATTTCAGGTTCCAGCGTACTTATTTTCAATTAATTTTTCGTAAGATGAGAAAGTTTGACAGAGTATTTCGATATTCAGAAAGTTATGATAAATCATTGTACTTCCGCTTTGTGTATTGTGGTTCAATATTCTGCAGGTTTATATCATATATTATATATATTCTCTACCTCTGGCTTATTATCATGCCAGTGTACTTTATAATTGGCCTACAGGTAGAACTCATCATTTCGCGTGCACAAATGAGCTTGCACCACGACGTAGTTTTGTGTACATTATCCGGTATACTCTCCGCGTTCCGCTTCTGAAAAGATAGATGAACCTCCATTCATTTCTCTTCCTTTTTAACAAGCGTGCATTTTTCCTCTGCAATTTTTTAAAGCAAGTTTGAAATAAATGAATCGAAAAGTGTTGAGAAGTATTATATATGTATTGCCTAAAAATACTGAAAATGTAGATAAAATTTAATTTGATTTTTAGACCAAAGAGCAAAATTTGCTGGAGGGATTGTTGAATTAACTTACTTTTTAATATAATACGCGTAACAAAAGAGACTTTTATGTTTATAAATGAATCTTTTTCAGTAATTTTTTTGTGTTCTACCATAACATTAGATAGGATTGACGAATCTGCATGCATTTTTTACCTAAATATAGGTTATGACAGACGAAAAGCTATGGTTTTCTGCATGTATTTTATATCACTGTCAATTATTTAATAATTTGCATAAAACATTTCTGCCGAATTATTATCATATGTCCATATCCGAAATCGGCTTTAATATCAACATTTTCAAAAAATTAAAGCTAATAAAATTTCGCATAAGTCTGTTGTGGTTGATTTAAAAAAATTGTATTAATTTTTTATTTAATAACAAAAATGACAAAGATAATAGTTTTTTTTAAGAGTACCGGTTTTCGATGAATACATACTTGGATTCAATTCGAAATACTCGAGATTTTCCGGAAATGTCTTTTACTGACTGTAAACCTTTGATTCATAGATAAAATCGAGGATTAGATCCTGCAGGAGAACAATGATTAGTTTTAGATTAACAACAAGTAGGGTGGTCAAATTTTTTGTTTTTGAATTTTCATGCGTATCGCCCGGAAATTCGTTCGAATGAACAAAAAAATATATATTTTGAGTTGGTTCAAGCCCCATGAAGCTTAACACGTATTTTCCCATAAAAAATACGTGTTTGTAAATTTTATTCAGAATCGTCAATATTAGGTGAATTGAGTTGAAACTCAACATTTATCTTCAAAATTATCCTGTAGAATAAAATGTAAATATTACTTTTCAAATATCACCCCTATATGTCTGTATTATAGGGTCCCAAAGAACCCCATAAGTGAAAAAATGGGGTTTGCAAGTTTTTGATGCTAATTAGGAATTTTTTCGGGGGTTTTAATGCAATTTGTGTTTAATACATAAAATACTACTTTATACTGATAATTATATGTTTACATAAATTGTTCAAATAATTTATCATTGTTTTTAAATATTTTCTCATTGAATAGAGTTAGAATGCTGCGGTTTTAAAAAAAAATTCACTTTTTGTACAAGTTTCAATTAGAGGTGTGGTAATGCCTAATTAATTTTAACAAACATAATTTTTAAAATAATTATTTTTGTTCAATTTAATTAACTATTCGCTCCAATTAAAAATAGACAAATAGTTCAAATTATCATAAAAAACCGCAACTTTCTACCATTAAGCAAAGAGAATATTCTTAACAATTGTACTAAATTGTTGAGAAATTATTTTTGTCGACTTGAATAATTATGAATTCATTCTAACTAAAAAGTGGACGAAAAGTTAAAAATTTCAGAAGAAACTGCAACTATCTTATATTAATATAGAAATAGATAGCTATAAACAATAATAATTTGATGAACTAATTATTTTTGCTGAATTAAATTAAACATCAACTCACTCCAAGTGCAAATTGGACAAAAAGTTGAAAATTTCAGAAAAAAACCACAATTTCTAGAATTATTCAAAGAGAATATTATTAAGAATAATAATAAATTAATAAAAAAATTTTTTGTTGTTAACTTGATTTGATTATTTACTTCAATCTAATTGAAAATTCGACAAAAAGAGGAAAACCTTTGAAAAACCGTGACTTTCTAACTTTATTCTAAGTGAAAATTTCTAAAAACAATAATAAATTGTTCAAAAAATTTATGTAAACATCAATTTATCAGTATAAAGTAGTATTTTGTGTGTTAGATTTTTTTTTTATTTTTACCCTTTTTCTTAAATTTCTGAAATAATTTCTTAAATAACTTTCTTAAATTCTTTGATTTGAGAAGGTGTTTGATCTTTTTTCTTACTGAGAAAGTGGAACGTAAAATTTGTAATTTAGTATAATTTGAAAATTAGATGCATTATGGTAAAAATGAGCAGAACTAGAACAAAAAATGGAAGAAAAAAATGGAAAGAAAATTTATAAACATTTCTAATAAAAACTTCTCATGACTATTTGAAATTTGAAGCAGTTTTTAATTAAAGTTATAATATATTACATTAAATATTGGCTTATATATGGCTATGTAGAAATATTGGAAAATTCCATTTTATTAAAAATTCTCCTAGCTATAAAAACGGTTGAGCGACTTTTCATCAAAAATAATATAGGGCAGCCTGAGAACACTATTCTGGACCTCCCAGGTCAGAAATAAAATTTTGTAGTATTTTAAACCTTCCATATAATACACTAAAGGCCATTAGCCTTTTTTTTGGCGAAAATTTTGAATTTTATAGCATTTTTAATGTTTTATGGAATACTAAAACCCCGAAATAACCAAGCCAGCTTAGCTAAATTTTTGTACAAAGAGGACAAAAATGTTTCCTCAAAAATTGCAATTTTGGGGCTTCCAATGCTTCAAATAGAGGAAGATAAAATAAAACTGTTTTTAAATTTAACTTCAAACCATAATTTCATGATTGAATTATTATTTACAATTTTCTACAATTCAAACGATTTTAGATTCGGAACAATTTTGATAAAAGTACAATTTCATTAGAAATAAGTTAAAACTGTATCGTATCATTTCTAATATAAAGCGTTCAAAACTGAACAATTTTATTTTGAAATGAAGATTCTCGAAATATTATGATTTCAGATTAGGAAATTAAGTAATTAAAAATTTGACACTTCCGAATTTAAATAATTTTCTATTCGAAGCAATTCAAATTCGACAATTTGAAATTCAAAACTAAATTGAATGTTTAGAAGTCAAAGCTTCTGAAATTTGGCGCAACGTTAAAAATTAAACTAATCCGAAATTCATTTGAAACTGTAAACAATTTTAATTATCAATAATTGAGATGTTAAAATATATTTACACACAAACCCTTTCAAATTGGATATATTTTAAATAAATTTAATTCATTTAAAAATTGTTAAATTTTCAAATTGTTCACTCTTCTATTTAAAATTCAACTATTTTAATTTTAATTGCAAATTTACAAATTATGAAAGGCAAAATTTTAAATGCAGCATTCAACATGAATATTTAGAACTATGAAATTGCAAAAATTCAAGATGAAAGGAATTATTCATTTATTACGTTTTAATTTCAAATTGTTAATTTGAACACTTCGGTCAGAATAATTATTAATTTTCGAAATCGTTCGATCAAATATTTTTTAATTTTCAATGATTCATTTTTTAAATCTTTAATTGAAAGTCGGACAATTTAAGGATTATACATTGCAAATTAAAAATTAAAAAAGAATACATAAAAATTGCTATGATTTCAATTTTTTAATCTTAATTTGTCACTGTTTTGAACTTATTCTGTAGGCATTTAATTCAAAATTGTTCAATCACAAATCTTGTCAACTAACAATTAAAAATTAACAATTTAATTTAAAAGTTTTGATGCTCTATTATTTTGAAGAATTTAAAATAAACCTCACAATTTTGTAGGGTTTAAAACTAAAAACAAACAATTCAGAATATTTAAATCTATAATTATTAAACTTGAAATGCGATGGATATCAAATTAAACAATTTAGAATGTTTAAATAAAAAATTATTAAACATAAAACTGTCTATCAAAGTTTTTAATCCGAAAGTTTGCAATTTTGAAAGATTGAATAGCTAAATCGTCGTGACATTTTAAATATTTGAATTTGAAACTATTATCGATTCGAAAGGAGTTAAATTCAAATTGTTGAATTATCATCAAGGCCATCAGTTAAAAATTATTGTACAGTATTAGCAGTGAAATTTTGAATTTTTTAGGTTTGCCTCTAAGAACAAAAACAAATTTCTGGTCATTTTCTGGTTATCAAACATTTTCCCAGGCCATTGATGCTTATTTTCAATAAAAAGGACATAAAGAACCCTATCGTAACTCAAGTAAAAAAGCCTAAGATTTTCTTTGAGTAAAAAAAATGAAAAAAAACGTTTAATTTAAAAAAAGTGACCTTCATTTGTTCCTCCATTTTGACCTCCTGAGTTTTGAAGCAAAACAACTTTAAAAGTTTTGAATTTTAAATTGTAAATTTGATATTTTATCAATTTTCATCACCTAAAATTCAAAATTTGTCAGTTTAAAATGCTCTGGAATGTTTAAAGCGGTTTATTTTTAAATTGTTGAATTAAAAAATTCGCAGTTTCAAACGCGTAGTAATGAAATTTGTTGAATAGCCGATCCTAAAAATAAAAATGACAATTATGACCTAGGAAAAATAACTAATTTAGCAAAATAATGAAACAGAAACAAAAAATAGAGTTAGCAGAACTTTGAAAATTGGCAATTTTAAATATTCCTCATTTACATTTTGGTTAGTAACCAAAGCTTTAAAGGTTAAATTGTTCAATTATTTTAAGTTTTTAATTAAAAAATTTTCAATTCCAAACGCTTATTCAAACTGAAAAGCACGCTTTCAATGCCACATATTTTTATTAACGTGTAATATAATTTTTTACTGCCCATATGAAACAATATTATAGGAAATTCAACGTAAGCCTATAATGATTTCCTATAATGGATTCTCTACAATTTTTTCAAGATTATAAGATATCATTACAGGATAATCATTACAACAAACTTCTATTACATAGTTAAAACATGATTATTTTTTAAACGATCCAAATTTGAAAGATTTAAAAATGAAATAAAATAATTTTTTAATGTTTTGATATAAAATTATTGATTAATAACTAGTATTAAAATGAATATTCTTCGTAACTATCAAACTTTTTTCATAAAAAAGAATTTTCTTTCTTTTATAACAGATAACTGATAAGATCATTTCAATTCCTAAAATCATAGACATTTTTTTCTTCATATTAAAGAACCTAAGTAGAACATAAAATACATTTGTTTCAAAAATATTAGTTTTCAGTTATTAATTCAATTTTTGTTTACAATTTTGAAGATTTAAAATCTTTAATGTTTTGAATTCTTAAAATTTTCTATACTCTGATTAATATATGGAACCAATTTAAAAACTGGAATAAAAATGTAAAAGCATCTCTGTGTATCAGATGCGAAGGCATGAACATTATTTATTTTTAATTTTTTACACTGAAAATTGAAAATAATCAAGAACTAAGACATTTGAAGTATAAATTTACTGATTATATTTGAAAATAAGGAAAATAAATTAATTTGAAACATTTTTAGTTTCACATTTTTCATATATTAAAGCTTTCTATTAGAAATAAAATTGTGTCTATAACCAGAAAGGATTTACAGTTTACAGATTTACATAATTCAAATTGGATTAATTTGAAGCATATTATTGAATTTAAATTATTAGTGCAAAAAATTATAGTTCTTTGTGTCAGTCTAATCTTAGTTGATCAAAATTTACAATTACTATCTACATTTGCGTATTCAAAATTGATAAGGTTTACCAAAATTTTAAATTTTTAGATTTGTATTGAAACGTCAACATGACATTACCTGCTACTTTCTGGTGCGAACACTTGTCGATTATTATTATTAATAATAATAGTGATAATAATAATTTTATAAACTAGGTAATTCTTCTATTAATAGGGAAGAAGAAACTCCAAACTCTCTTAAAAAAGTGAAGTGACATAAATGAGACAAGTGCATATAGTTACCGAGTCCCCCCTATTGCACTAAATGTAACATTGGTCCTGAGGTCAGGGTTTGGTAAAAAATCACAGTTGTATTCCATTCTTAGACAGCCCTGAGACGACATTGGGGGAGTGTGTTTGACACTTTGAAATATTGGTAATTATCCAAAAATAATCCTCCCACATCCGTAGGAAGTCTAGGGGCGGTACTGGAAACATTCGAACTCATCACCTCCAGATTCTCCACATATATATCGTTCGAAAGCCATTCGAATACCAGAAATCGTTTGAGTAGTCGAGGTTTCTCATCGAAATTCTGTCGACTTCAATTATGGTAAAGCACGAAGGAATAATTAGGAGACCGATCTCCGTACATGCGATTTGTCAGGAGCAACGGCACCGTAAGTTGCAGGCCTGTAAGTAGTAATCACTCTTCAGTGAGTGCGCAAGCGCACCGTGTCCTTGCGTGTCCTCTTCACACGTACGTGAAAGTGCGACAGAGAGAGCTTCTTAAAAAGAGTATGTAAGAGTTAGAGAGGTTAAGCTTGTTTATTGATCATCATACGAATTATACGAAATAAATCCATAAATAATATTGTTATTATTTGTGAAAGAAGTGTGAACCATTTTTGGAAAGAAAAAACATAACTAACTTTTGAAACTAAAACGCGATATGGAAATTATGGAATTACCGTAAAGTTTATATGTTTTTCGGAGCGCAATCGTAACATATTTGAATATTGATCATGCTAAAAATTATTATTGAAAGATATAATTATTGTACCAATATTTAAATACCATTAGTAAATACATATTTAAAAGCTAGTATAATTTAATGAGCAGCGACATTTGTAAATAGTTGGACATAATAAACTCCGTAAATAATTCTATACTTACCACTTTTATTATGCACTCCTTTTGCAATCTTAAAATGCTCTTTTTATAAGTGAGTATAAGTATCTCTTTTATAAGTATAATTTTTTTTCACAGCGTGGAAAAAATTTCCGGTACCAAAAAGAAAATCAAACTCGCATAAACTGCTGAACATACTTTATTCTGTTTACTTTCAAAAGCTGTCTCACTCGCTTTTTTTCTGTGCGTGAGAAGAGGACACGTTGCGCTTGCGCACTCACAGAAGAGTGATTACGACTTACAGACCTGGCACTTACGATGCCGTTGCTCCTGACAGAACCGAAAAAGCTTCCCATCACAGTTCGGTCTCCTTATTATTCCTTCGCGAGGTAAAGGTGCAAAATAATTTTAATTACCTAACCTCTAAGCTCGGGAAAAATGACTGCCATTTATCCGAGTCAGAAGGCTTGATACCTGTAATTTATTTTATTTCGTGTATTCATAAATTTCGATTATTTCACATGTGTAACAGATCAAATTACAGCTTAAGGTTTATAGATTTGAGATTACTGCACTTTTTCTTTATTTGGATACAACTTTATTAGATAATTAGCTGTTTTATAATACGTACACCTTTTTTAATATGGTCCGTATTTATGGAACGGAGAAACATGGGTGTATCATATCGAGACGGACACGTTTTCAACGCTTGCTCCTATTTATGGAACAGAGGTACGTTTGCAATAAAATGTGTTATTTATTATATTAATATAGCTTATGTTATGTTATTGTTATATGATAGTTGAACTTTGAGTAAAAGAAATTAATTTTCAATAAAAAAGCAGATTTTCAACAAAATAGTTCAATTTTCGACCTAAGTGATAAATGTTCAAATAGAATTATAAATCTTCAACTGGAATGGTTGAATTTTCAACCAAACTAGATCCTCATATTCGCGCACTCCGAGCGCGACAAATGTCTTTACATGTAATTATTTTATTTTGAAATGAAGTTTAATAAAATACCATGAAATTAATTTTTACTTCAATATTTTTGATTTGTACACGGCTTCGCATGGATACCCTCTCACGATGCAGAATAAATAATTGTGCAACTCTAAACGTTTTC
>JAABKJ010008144.1:0-11525 GCA_011634705.1 Andricus grossulariae | reverse complement strand
AGACCTTATAAGGGAGTTGCGACGGTTATACCCGGAATATTCTGTTAAGCTAATCGTCCTGATCATCGGCGCTCTTGCAGGTGCCAAGGTTTCACTGGTTAATAGCCTGAAAAGCATCCCTGCGTGTCAAGAAAATGCGGAGATACTTGCGGGGAAAATGCAGAAGGCGGTCGTCCTTGGGTCGCTTCGTGTCCTCAGGGTACACGAGACTTTTGCCGAATCATCGTATTGAATTCGTCGTAGACTGGCCACTCATCTCACGGTCGTGAGACGTGGTTACAGCTGAAATTTTACAGCGATTTCGCTGGGAACGGGTGCAATTTTTAAGATTAGCACCTGCTCCCGGTGAAATCCTGCGGTTGTCCTTATGCCAAACTTTTAACTATATATATGTGGAGTGATCTATGTATCTATTGTCGGTATGGTGTCGATAAGTGTTCTTCGAAGAATATATTCAAAGAATATTCTTATGGTAATGATAAATTATAGGTTCTGAATATTTTATATAATTGATATTGAGAAGTGATTATTATTATTATAAATAAGTAAATATTATATATATATGTAACGGACACAGGCCGTGACAGTATTTTTCAAAATTATATCGAATTTTTAAGTGCTTCAAAAAATGTCAATGGATTTCAAATTATTTTAAAAGATTTGAAGTATTTTAGGATATTTTAAAAGATCCCAAGAATTTTTTTATTGATTTCAGTAATTTAATGTGATTCAAAGAACTTAAAATATTGTATGGTATCTCCAATAAATGTTATGGATTCCAAGGCATTTCCAAAAGATTCAAAAATTTCAAGGCATTTCAGAAGATATTTAAGTTCCTGAAATATCTCAGGGCATTCTTAAAATATTTCAATATTTTGAAGTGATTCCAAACAATTTTAAAAATCGTAAGGTATTTAAAAAAATTCCAAGGCACTTTCAGGAGATTCAGCAATTTTCTAAGAATTTTCAAGAATTTCACTGACTTTAAGGTATTTAAAAAAATTTCATGGGGTATTAAAGAGTTTACTACAATTTCGGAAGATATGGGACGATTTTGTATGACCTAATGCGAGGTTTTGTGATATTTTGGAAGATTCCAAGTGATTTTATAAGATTTCCGATGATTTCAATGATTTTAAGGCATTTTAAAAAGCTCACAAGGTATTTTAATACATTTTTCAAAGAATTTTCAATTAATTCAAATAATTTGCAGGGATCTCAAAGAAATTGAAAGATTTTAGGGTATTTTTAAAACATACAATACATTTCTAAGAGCCCTAATAAATTTAAGGGCATTTCAAAAGATTTCAAAGGGTTTGAAATATTTAAGGTTATTTTTTTAAATTTCAAGTGATTTTCAAGAGCTTCAAAAATTTTTCAAAAGTTTTTTAAATATTTCAGAGGATTTGAAATATTTTAGGTCATTTCAAATAATTCCAAGGAATTTTCAAGAGTTTCAAAACATTTTAAGGGATTTCGAAAGATTTCAAGGGATTTTAAATATTTCAGGGAATTTAAAAATATTCCGATGAAATTTATAATTGAAATGTTTTATTAATATAAACAATCTCTGATTAATTTTTTATTTTATGATATTTCAAAAGATTCCAACTGTTTTTATAAGATTTCTAAGCATTTCTCTATTTTTAAGGTATTTTAAAACCTCTTAAGGTTTTTAAATTAATGTTCGAGGATTCCCGAAAGTATCATCAGATTTCATAGAATTTCACGGGATTTCATAATATTTTAATAGGCATCAAAGAATTCATTTTGAAGAAGTGCGAGATTTCGTTGGGTTTCAAACATTTGTAGCAATTTATGAATATTTTTTGCAATTCATTGGAATGAATTTCAAATTCACCCTGAATTTTTTCAAATTCTGCAGTATTCTCTTGATTTTTTTTTTAATTTATGCAATTTTTTTGAAAAATGTATTTTTGTTTCTTCTTCTAGAAGTCACTTGAACTCATTTTCAATTCTTGAACATTTCATCAAAATATTTTTAAATCCCTTGTATCTTTCTAAACTTATTTCAAACTTACTGAAATCAATGGAATTTTTTCGAGTTTTACCATTTTTTCCAATTCATTTCCTATCTATCTTTTCAAAAAATTGTTTGAAGCAGCTTTCTTCAGTAGTTAAATACAGCAAAATATTTTTGGTTTCAACTGACAAGACAAGGCTCAACAAGTTCTTAGTTATTCGGCGATGACTCCACCTCGAACAAAATTACGGAAATCAATAAAAAAAAGTAAGGTAATTTAACCAGAATTCTGGTTAACTTGACCAGACATTTTCTGAGAAATGGTTCAAGCTTTTTCCCGTGTATAGCCACGGCGATCTTATAATAAATAAGTTTGATTATAAAGAAAACGCCCTTGAAACAATATTTTCAGTAAATAATGTATGTATTCCAGTGAATATTACATAAAACATACATACGTTTTAATTAGAAGGCTGTTTACAATAGCAAAAAGTATGTAGTAAAATCGCTTATGACGTACATTATTGTTATGTCTAGGAACTAGTAAATAATAATAAATTTTTGACATTTAAAGCCAAAAAGAACCCTTTACGTTGAAAATCACATCGTCAGGGAAATCTTGAAATTAAAACTACGAAAAACCAGTTTTCGAGAAAAGCGCACTCAAAAATGTTGATTGCCGCCAGTGTTGCCACCAGAATATGAGGGATTATTTGGCACCCAATCCAAATTGTAATTAAGATGGTACTGAGGAGGTGCGACATCTAAGTGTGCATGTGAATCATCCAGTGGTGACATTGGAGGAGTAGCGTATGGATTATTATTGTTAGAGAACGATCCAGAACCACGAGATTGATCTCTCAAATTATATCGGTGTTGATGCCGATTTGCACCTCTTGAACTCGATCCAGTATGTCTAGAATGATCCTGGAAAGCTTGAGGCTGTGGGTCGATACGTTGTTTGGTGAGAGTTTCGCGAGATTTTCTTTGAGCTGCGTCAGTTTCATGAGTAACGCAACCACCGCCTTCTTCGGGGAAACTGTAAGGCCCACCAGCGTATCCTTGTTGACATGATTCGATAGTAGCAGAAGGTACATTACTTCTCCTTCTTTCTCGATTATGGTCTACAAACATATTTTGAGCATTTCCCCCCTTTAACTTTCCCCTTGAACTCGATCCAGAACCACCTTGTTCTTCACGTAAATGGTAAGAGCCATCGGCACCTCCTGCATCATACAAGTTATGAGTAGCTTGAGGTGGAGGAAGCAGACTTCTTTCTCGATGATAGTTTACAAACATATCGTGAGCCACTCCTCCAGTTCGACCTAGACTAGTTAGAGAGTTCTCGAGCGCAAACGAATCCCACTGAGAAGCAGCAGCACGAGGTTCTATCCTGCGTGCAGGGGTCCCAAAATTCATAATTGTTCTATCATTGTCTCTACGAGCCTCATCATCTTGCTCAGCAGCTGAAGCTCTATATTTTTTTGTTCTTATTTTTTTCAGTTTATTATCTGATGTTTCTGTGAAAAGAAAGTGGAGAATGATTTATGAATTTACAGTCTTAAAAATGGATTCAGTGAATCGCTCGTGAGATATCGTTAACAGAAGTAATGAAAACTGGCAAGCAAATACAAAATTTAATGAAAAAATCTGCTGGTACACAAAACTCTTAATACTTGATTCAAGCGACTTAGATATTGACTGATGATATATATTTAACAAATATTTTTAGAGAATAATATCATTATGATACTTACCAATTTCATTTAAAAAAAATAGGAAGATGATGAGAATACCAGCGAAAAGGGGCTTCATTTTTGCATATGTAGATAAGTCTCACACTTTTAGAATCTCGTAGAGCAATGTATGGCTTTTCAGAGATCTCCTCGGTAATATATATACTATCCGTTTTCTGTACATACGTAGAGAACGGACATGAAAAATAGATCAACATATTTACACTTCATAACTGCTTGTTTCTTCTCCTTGACATATTCCTTAAGTTCCTAAGATTAGACTGAGAGTCCCAAGGTTTCAGTATTTTGTGACTGCGCTTTTTTTAATGGCGATTGACGTGTTGTTAAAATGATTTATGGTATAGCAAATAATACACGGAAGTGATTGAAACAGAAAAAATGATGAAAAATGAAATGTACAAAACTAAAATATATTTGAAAAATGTAGTTTTTGTTACGTGTCAGAGATGAGACGAGCAGGGGTGAATTGTTTTATAATTATTTTTTATTCCGTTCCCAAGCGGTTGGAAAGGATTTACAAGGATGGATCCCTGTCCTATCGAGATGAGAAAATCGGCCACACTCTTTATTTGCCTGTGAAGGTTGATAGGATGAAGAAAAAGGAATCAAGGAAAGGGATTGCTAATTAATATAATTAGGTTTATTATTATAAAATATAAACTTCCCGAATTATTGCTGCTGGTCGACAGTAGTCTGGAGAGAGAATGGTTATTGTTAATTTGATACTAAAGGTTTTCTTTTGTTCTACGATACGCATTTATTTATACTTACGTGTTTGATCTGACTGATATCTTTGATTTATTTTCACATTGTTACAAGGTTTTTCATCCTATCAGTATCCTCAATTTTTGTCTATTTATGGTGATATGATTTATTAGTATGCTTCAAAATTGCATATTTCAATTTGGACCTTCCTTGTTTTACAACTTACGATTGAAGTACAACATTTTTGAATAAGAATAAACAAAGAAGTTCATACACTTCTAAGTTTATTATATAAAATAATCAGAATGATTTCAAATATTGGAGAAGTTGTATGACTTTCCCTTTTTTAAATCTTTCAAACATGTGTGGGAAACCACACTACAGTGGGTATTGATTTACAGTAGTTAATCTTAATTAACTACAAAACTGACAAAAAATTTTCATTACTTCTGTTAGTATAACGTTTCAGCAAGAATAATATATTTTCTGATGAAGTTTCATTGAAAGTTTATGATTAATTAATATGTGAGAGCAAAAACTTAACTTTTAACCTGAAAAAAATTCACCTCTTCTTTATTCATACTTTTTAACTTAATGAAACATTATTATTAAGGCATCTCTATACATGAGAAACAAAGCTTAAAGTTTAATAAACAATATTTATTCATAGAAAGTGTTCTTTCTTCAATATTTATGAATATTTTAGGATTTGTTATTGGACATTACATTTTCCAACAGTAGATAACCAACAGTAGATAATAATCAGAAAAATACGAAAAATGTCGCTGACAAAATTGGCAGCTCTGCGACTGTCTCGCAGTTGTTTCAAGTTTAAGGTTGTGTTTGTTTATTTTGATTCGTGATGTTTTCAAATTCCAGTTATTGTAAATAATAAACTAAAAAAAATAGTGTAAATTATTAGTTATTAAACATCACATAAATTTTGGCTGTGTTTTAAGAAGTCTTTCGGAAAAGATATCATTTTTAGGATTAAGGTATGTAAAAATTCTGCACTTTTCTGTCGACGCAAGTCAGGTTAAATGGTATGAAGAAACATCTCGTACAAATCGTACCAATCTCACGGAATATCAGAGATAAAAAAAATGTCGATAATTTAAACTTTTTTGATTTTTGTAAATCAATCACAGTTTTAACTATTGTTCACACAATAAACTGATTTTAATTTCAAGTATTATACTAATGATAAATTATAATTATCTAGAATTGAGTATTCTGTCTTGTCCAGGAGCAATACCAGAAACGATTATTATCTATTGATGGGCAAAGGTGTCAAAATCGTACCCTTGACCAGGTCTAATAAAAATGTTTAATACAGCTAATTGATTAATTTTGTGATATTTTTTTCTATAAGAATATTCAATTGCATATGTGAGCTTCATTTGACATTATAATCTTTCTTTATTTTTGGAAAATGATGCAGTTGAATGCTGTTGATTTTTTTCCTATCTACTGTAGTGTGGTTCCCCATCAATTTAAAAATTGTGAATGCGAAATTTCAAATGAATTACATTTTAAGATTAAAGACCTATACTGAATTTCTTATGATATTTTTCATGAGGTCGTTACAAAATTATTTTAGAAGCAATTAAGGTTACATAAATGGGCCATAGTTGGGTTAAAATTATAAAGTTGTTGTCGATACGCATTCTTTGATATGTTTCCAATAATTTGGAAACTCGGATATCATTGGAGGTTAGAATCAACATTCTAATTCCAAAAACGCAAAAATCATGAGAAATAACTTTCAAATTTAAATCGCTTAAAATTGTATACAATATAAAATATTTCAAATAAGACGATATTTGTGACCAGATCAAGGATACATATTGTTGGTTCAGCTATACATTTGTTCCGTCTACTATGATAAGAAAGTTTTAATAAACCTGTTATAAATTTTCAAATTTCCGGTCTCTTAAACGCTTCATAATCGGAAGTTAATTCAATGTTTGACTTCTTAAATTTTTAATTCTTTGAAATTTACTAGGAAAGTTCGACAGTCTAATCTTGAATCTTCCAAAATATTGAAATTTTTTTAATTCATCGAGACATCTTCCAAATTAGAACTATACAATTCCGACTAAGAGGAGAATATACATTACAGAAGGTGTCTCACCTTGAATAATTTTATCGTATTGAAATCAAGTTTGATGCAAAAACATACTTTATCAGAATTTGAGATAAGTGGTTTACTCAGTGATAACGTTAGCAAATATATATTTCTACTGTTTAACGATTTTTTACAAATAGAATAATATCGTAAAATATTTTTTAAATATTATGCTCCTTCTTATTCTTTTTCAATTTTTCAATAAATGATGTTATTATATGAAAGTCTGGCGCTTTTATACATATATTTTTATAATAAGGTAATCCTGCAGTTTAAGACATTTTTCGAATTGTCACGATTTCACTCAAGTGTTTTCCTTAGTATTTTTTTTTTTTTGCATTTGACTAACGTTTCAGAAATTTTGTTGAAGAACCATTCTACATTAATATAATACCATATTTTTGGTTTAACTGACAAGACAAGGCAAATAAACACTCTTAAAATGAAGCTTATAACAAAAGTGTCGTTTCTGCTACCTTTGTGTTGAAATAATTATAAAGGTGACCAATCTTGCAAAAAAGCTTGCAAATAAAATGAAGCTCGATATCGCTGCATTTATACTTCGATCTATTATACTAAATCGATCTGAAAAAATAATTAATGTTGAGAAAATTTAAAAAAATACCGTCTTTAACATGAATTTTACATAAAACTGCTATTATGCATTTTTTGGGGCTTAACTTCAGGTTATTAACAAGTACTTCTTTTTTCAATTTTTTCGAAAAACGAGCTTTTTCCCATTTCACACACCATGTTGATTTCAAAAGCCAGGGGCACGGATAAATGTTGTTCGATTTGGAAAAAATAGGGAATTTTTGCTTTTGGTAAAGGAACGAATGGGGGGGGGGTAAATCAACACATATCTAAAATTGAATTTTTACAGATATGAATATGGACAAAAAAATTGATAAAAAAATCAAATCTGAGTGAAACGTGGCCAAAGTGTTGTGTTAATAGATTGTAGTCTATGAGGAAAGATTTGTTTATTTGGATAAATATTTACCCAGGGGGTGTGGGTGAAAATTTGGGGATTTTCGTGGATGTCGTCTATTACGGCGATTTTTACCTCTTCTAACGGCGAAAAAAAATTCCGTTCTTACATTTTTTTAAATAAATTTTGGACCTGCAAAAATAAAATTTAAAAACAAACTTGATTTTTTTACAAAAGGCATATTTTTATTTATTTACTTTTTCATCTCAATAGAGCTTAGGTATTTCCTTTCAAGAGCTTTGAGGTTAAAAAGTAGGATTCATATAATTTATTTATATAAAAAGCGTAGAGTAGTTTTTGAGAATATACGATCTATTTCGAAGATTTGTAGCTCTTTGATTAGCGAAAAGAAAATCTTTTCCAGTATATTTTCGATAGGTTTTTTCATGTCCTTTCCATTGATTATGAGCATTTTTTGAAACATATGTATTTGACCATCAAAAATAATTTTTTTTTTTTGGGTTCTAAAGAATGCTCGAACTTTTTCCTTTGCGAACCTTGAGATTAAAAAGTAAAACTTTTTTCTGTCAATGTACAATTAAATTATATTTCTTAAGCTCAAGGTACTTGAAGGAAAAATCCCAAGCATTCTTTCTAGCGTACGACACTTTTATAAAAGTGTCCTTTTATAAATCAAGTCAAATTTATTCTAATTTTTTAAAATATATGAGCGTTATTCTACAAAATTATGTAAATAAAATCGCGAGACTGAGGAGTGAACATAAGAATTATAAAATGTTATATACAAAGTGAACAACATAGCTGATAATTATATGCTGTAAAATAATGTTCTTGTTTAAAATTTGATTGCAGCCGAGATTGCAGCACTATAAAATTATACTAGAGAAAATCAATACACAAAATTAAATAAAAACGCTATGAGCAGTTTACAACTATGTATATGTTTCTTTCAAAATTGAAAAATGAAAAAAAAAACTTGGTGTTTCACTGTATATGTAATCGAATAACACATCATTACCAATTTTGTGACTTTCTCTTTTTTGCTTCATTGATAATGTGTACCTTGGAGTTTGCATAACTTCTGTCCATTTAAATCCTTTTTACATAGCTTATTACTTAATTACCTTATTTACTTATCATAAGCATTTTTTGAAAAAACAAATATTGGATATATAATCTTCAATATTTTTGCATTAATTAGAAAAAATATTGTTTAAAATATTTAATAATGTTTGGATTTGATGCACGTAGAAGTGCGAAAGAACAACCTTTGTTGATTTGCAAAAATGCTTGCTATAGACAAATTGTATCAACAAATATCAAATTATGGATTATTCGTTAGGAATGTATATTTCTGCAGTATTTGAGCATAAAAATTTGTCATATGATATTATTTAGTAATTTGCTAAACAAGTTATATAAATAAATGCACAATGTCGGCATTTATGAGAAAGAAATCGTTTTCTTGCTCATTCTCCTCAAATTATGTTGCCAGTGATTTTTGGTAATACAAATTTGTCATTTTATAATTAGCTTTACTTAATTAGAACTGTTAAGCAAATAAACTGCTTCAAGGAATGAAAGATGTAAATAATGTATTATCTGATGATATCTTGTTTTCATCTTATTTAATCTTAGAATAGCGAAATTAAATTCTGCATAAGAACATACATTTGCGGTAGTCTAACCCGACCCCGTATTTTTTATTAGGTCGCCCTTCCAACTGCACCAACGGATATGCGCTTCTACCAAATTCAGACAAACCGGGACGGCATCGAATGATGGCATCATCGGACCTCCTTTGATAAATTAATTTTTAGATTCTGCGAATCAGCTGACTGTACCCAAAATAGGAACGGCGAATTGATACCAGTGCAGTTCTCAACCATGTGCAACTTGAAAAATTATTGGTGTGAACCTGACAGATTACATCCTTTCCCAAAAACGAGAAATCTGATCCTTGCCCACTCCTTCCTCCTCCCTGGTAAATGAAGTGTGGCAGTAGCTATAAGTTAGGGTAAGTCGAATATGAAATTGCTTTTGTTTCCTTGAATGCTTTGTAATTTTACTATCTGGTTTCTATTCCATTTCCTTTTGATTTGAATACGTTAGAATCCAAACTAGAGTCAGTGCGTCAGTTATTCAGAAAAAAAAACGGTTTGTTCATTGAGATTCAACAGGGACAGGACAGCCAAAGAAGGAAACATCTTGAATAAATAAGATGGTAATCACTATCCCACAAAATTGAACAAATTAATGAAATTAATTTGGCAGCATAAACCTCCGGTAAATTATAGTAATTAGAGCTCTTTCACAGGTTTTTAATATTGAAAATCATAATCTCTTACGTAAAAGTTCATTCCTTGCATTGACATAACATTTTGCAAAATAACAATTCAAATTAAATTTTGAGAAAAAAAATACAATGATGTTTCAATGTTTCAATTTAATTTTGATCCAACTTTAGGGTACAAGGATTATTATGTTCTATTTTACAATTTTCGCATTAAATTAATTATACACAGTCTTTAGTGAATCGCAATTTAAAACAGCTTTCATAAAAAGGTGTGGGAAGATTGGGTGATATCCGCCTATATGATATTCCCTCATTTCACCTGACGGCATATTCTCAACAGCACCGCTTATCATATTTATTTGCATCCTCAAATAATTTCTATCTGTCTTATATATTTTTACGAAGAATCCCAGTATACTTAAGTATTGCAAAAACGTCACCATAGGATGTTGATAACACAATATATTCTTGGTTTGGAGTGATACAAATTTACAATTTTCTACAAGCAACCGAATTTATTTATCAGCGGAAAAATAGTATCTTTGGAACTCGAATTGCCGGTTCTGATTTGACTCGGGAATAAGCCGAATATATACAAGTTGTCCAAGTGCATGTCCTCGTACTTGATGACAAAGCAACCTGTCCGGAGGAGAAGTGGACCTGGCATGAAGAGAAGGCTACTGAAATGAAGTCGAAACAGGTGCATTTTGTATAGCACAAGAAGGAGAACCAGGATAGCGTTTGCCATTGGGATTCTATTCGGACTCTAGTGAATCGTAATTTGCGAAAGCTTTAATAAAACTGTCTGGAAAGATTGGGTGATTTTTTCCTACAGGACAACACCTTATTTCATCTGCAGTCAAATTATCAACTGCGCCGCTTATTATATTTATTTTTATTCGCGAATGATTTTCATCTGTCCTATATATTCCATGAAGAGTTCCACTATAATCCAATATTGCAAAAGCGTCACCACTTGGTGTTGATAATACAATATATTCTTGGTTTGGTCCAAGAACATAGTTCGTATGATCTATTCGCATTTGAATTAGTTTATAGGCAGGAAAAACGTATCTTCGAAATTCAAATCGATGGTTCTGGTTTGTGCTAGAAATAAGCCGAACATAGCCAAGTTGTTCTATTGCATATCCAAGTACTTTAACAGGAA
The DNA here is from genome assembly GCA_011634705.1 of Andricus grossulariae. Taxonomy (NCBI): domain Eukaryota; kingdom Metazoa; phylum Arthropoda; class Insecta; order Hymenoptera; family Cynipidae; genus Andricus; species Andricus grossulariae. The sequence continues at coordinate 535 of JAABKJ010008144.1, read as the reverse complement.
GAGGCCTTCGCGAAAAGGACCTGGACCTGGCACGAAGAGGAGACTCCTGAGGTGAAGTCCGTTCAGGTGAATGTTCTCTATCATGAGAAGAAGAACCAGGGTTACATTCGCTATGAGGATTCCATTTGGTCTGTAGTGAATCGTAATCTTCTGAAGCTTTAATAAAACTTTGGGGGAAGATTGGATTCTTTTTGCCTACTGGACAATTTTGCAACTCATCTGGGGTCAGAGTATAAATTGCGCCGCTCATCATATTTATTTTGATTCTCGCACGAGCTTTATTTGTCGAATATATTCCACGAAGAACCCCGCTATACTCTAATATTGCACAAACTTCATCAGTGGATGCTGATAATACAATCTGTTCTTGGGCTGGCACGGGAATATAGCTTTTTTCTTTTGTTCGCAATCTGATTGGTTTACCAGCAGGAAAAATGTATCTTCGAAATTCGAATCGTAGGTTCTGATTTGTGCGGGGAATAAGCCGAATGTATCCAAGTTGTCCAAGTGTATATCCAAGTACTTTAGGTGAAGG
>JAABKJ010008143.1:0-11525 GCA_011634705.1 Andricus grossulariae | reverse complement strand
AAAAAAATATCCAAAATAAAAACTTTTTTTTTTCGGGGGGGAAAATCGACTTTCAACCCCCCCCCCCCCCCCCCTAGAGACAGGGAGATCTTTTTTTTTCTTTTTTCTTTTGCGAATGGAAAAAAATTTCATAAAGGAGAATCTTAGTCTGTGATAAAAAATTGGCGCTCCTATTTGAAGTTACAAAGGTCCCCCCTGCATCCTGGGGGGAGGGGGGTACACTTGTTCAAAGTTGCTTATCTCCCTCGAAAATAAAAAGTTTTCATAACGGAAATTTTTTTCATAGGATTCGTCTTTTTTTAAATATTTCGATGCCTCAAGTTAAATGAAACACCCTGTATATTAGAATGGTCTGATTGGGGTTTTCAGGGTTTTCCCCAATCCTTGCAACGTATGTTGGGCCATATGTAACTTCCCAGAAAGCAGAAGGAGGGTACGTCACATTTAATAATATTGAGTCCTGAAGTTTTATGTGAATATGTAAATAAAAATAATTTTCGTCGATTAATTTTTGAGAGGGCGTGTTGGTATATTAGAAAGATTGTTTGAATGCGTGAGAATGTAAAGCAAAAGTCAATCTCCTCCTTTGATTCTAAGAATTCATAGCGTAAGTACTTAGTTTTATGGTTTTGGTGTCGAACGACAAATGCCATGATCTGGAGTATAGGGCTGGCTGTTTGAAAACAGGGCATGAGTGTGACATTTTTATGACCTAAGTCCAGGACCTTAGTTAGTCGATTTGATTCACTCTCAGGAGTAAGACGTGCCTTTCTTCTGCAGTTGAATAAACTGTTTGTTCTTTAAAAAGTTATAAAGCAGAGTTTTTACTTGTAGAAATTTAGCAATTTCCCATAGTTTTAAATATTAATAATATATTTCTAATCATTTCAATTTAAAATTGCACAATTTTAAATCATTAACATTTATAACTGTGTAAAATTTGAGCCCCTCGATTAAAAATAGTCTTTTTTAAATTATAGATTTTCACAAATAGAACATTTAATGAAACGAAAGAATATTCTTCCAAACTTAAAAACTCTTTCAAGATATTTATGACTTGTGATTAAACTCAAGTACCTACAGCTTTTGCATAATGAAAATCTACACAAAACCAACATCTAGGGGTAGAAATTCAGTGTCAGTAAAGCATGCCTTGTCAACGTAAATTGTGGAACATTAGATTAGAATCTTTGGGTAGGGTTGGGTATTTTTACCATCCCCTATGAATGCAGTATTCTTAAGTAAAAATCCTAAGTTATTCCCAAAAGGAAAGATATCCCCAAAATTATTTCTTTTGGGCGCTAAACTTCAGACAATTTAAAAAATACATTTTTCATATAAAAATCATTCACTTGCAATTACAAGGTTTCTTTCTACTGGCAAAAATATCAATGACATAATTTTCCTCATACGAAGAATCAATCGAATTATAAACGGAGAAAGAAAGGTTTGCATTTCTTTTTTATTTGCTATAATTTGAAATATGTTATATCAAAATGTTCTTTGAGATGGTGAATGTTTAACGCTAATTTCCGTAAAAATAAAAAGTGCCAAGCAGGAAATACAATGTATGGTACCAGATTCTAAGGATAAAAACTTGACCCAATACGTTGGGGGTTAAATTTTTATTTTCTATATCTTAGCAAGACATTAAGATACAGCGCATTTCAAATGTTCAAAATGTAAGATTTGATATTTTAACCCCTATAAAGGGTCCTTTTTCACACTTAGGGGTAGTATTTTTGTTCGAATTGGGTCAAGATTTTTTTTTGTCAGTGTCTGGTACCACTAGTTGTATTTCCTGAAAAAAACTTCTTATTTTTATGGAAATTAACGTTAATTGATAGTTATAATCATTTTGGGGCTGTTTAAGGTCCCAGGATCAAGGTTTAAATTCTTTTTTTAAATAAAACGAAAATACGCATTTATTTCGTCTCCAAATAGAACGAAAATCCGAATGTTTACATACATCAATGTTTTGTAAAAATCTGGTTAAAAAATTGATATACTCTGGAAGCCACTGATACGAAATAGGAGAGAAGAGGGTCGCAAATAACGGTTCGAATAATAAATTTCTCTGAAATTCGCCGCTAGTCTCGGATTCCAAACACAACGTTTTCCACGTTTACTGCGAAACTCCCTGAGGCGACGTAGAACGTTTTGGTACAAAAATACGACGCTCGCCGAGATCGCGAATCTCAACCCTTTTTATCCGAGCACATCATTTTCTGCAATATCAGGATTGCCGTGATTTCTGTATAAAAAAAAATGTATCACATTTTTCCTATCACTGGAAAATATTTCGCAGTAGTTAATTGCTTAATGTAAATTCCAGATTTTCCCAGGAGGATTTACAACCAAGTAGTTGAATTTTTAACCAAATAGTTAAATTTTCAACGGAATGGTCGAATTTTCAAACAAAAATATTATGCTTCCACCACAAACTGTTGAAATTTGTAAACAAATAGTTTTTACCATGAAAGATGAATTTTTAATCAAGAGGGACGAATTTTCTATCTTAAAAGACGAATTTTAAATAAAACAGTAGAATTTTCGAAAGAAATTTGACTTTTTAACGAAATCGTTGAATTTTCAACATAAAAAAATGAATTTTTAAACAAATAGTTGAATTTCCAACTAAATAATTAATCATCAATGAAACAATTGCATTTAAAACAATTGGTCGAATTCTTAAACCAAAAATATTCAACTTCAGCCATAAACAGTTGCATTTACAACCAAATAATTGCATTTTCTAGCCAGGAAGATGAAGTTTTTTAGGGACATTTGAATTTTCAATGCAAACGTACGAAGTTTCTATATAAAAAGAGGAATGTTTAACAAAACAATTAAATTGTAGACTAAAAAAGGTGGCTTATTAACAAAAAAGTTAATTTTGAAGAAAATAGTTAATTTTTCAACAAAATAGTTGAATTTCCAGCTAAGATGATGAATCTTCAGCAAAAATAAAAAAAATTATTTTTGATAAAGAATTTTTACCAAGTAGTTAAATTTTCATTAAAAAATGATTATTTCTCTAATAGAATATTCTAATAAAACTTACAACACAAAAAGACTAATTTTTAACAAAACAGTTGAATTTCGAAGCCGAAAATACGATTTTTCTACTAACCAGTTTCTTCAAACAGTAAAATTTAAAACTAAAAACAATAAATTTTCATCCAAAAATGGAAAAGTTAAATTTGCAGTTCAAAAAATTTAATCTCAAACAAAAAAAAAGAACTTTCAACCAAAGAGATGGATATTCAACCAATAAAATGTATTTATAACAAAGTAATTCAACTTTCAACCAAGCAGTTGAATTTTTAATTAAGAAAATTAGTTTTCTACAAAAAAAATTACAATAAAATTCATCAATTTTCAGCCAAATAGTTGAATTTTCAACTAAAAACAATCAATTTTCAATAAAAAATGGAATAATTGAATTTTCAGTTGAAAAAATGAATCTTAAAAAAAAAGAATTTCCCACAAAATAGTTAAATCTTTAACCAATAAAATGAAGGTTTAACAAAGCAACGTTCAACCAAGTAGTTGAATTTTCAACAAAAAATGAGAATTTTCAATGAAAAACTTAATGCTTGAATTTTCAACTGAAAACGATCAATTTTTAGCCAAAAATGGATTAACTAAATTTTCAGTTAAGAAAATTAGTTTTCAACTAAAAAAAAAACGAATTTTCAACAAAATAGTTAAATCTTCAACCAAATAGTCGAATTTTAAACCAAAAGATGTGAATTCTGAACCAAAAACAGAATAGAAGACCTTTCAATAATCTTTTAGCGAAAAATAATTAGATTTTCTTAAATTGCATTTAGATGCTTTACTTGTAAAATAAAGTCACTAATTTTCACTTTTTTAAGCATTTAAAAAAATTATTATTCACACTTATATGTTTCATGTGTGATGTCACATTCTGCATTAAGCCCTCCACCCCTAAGTAACAAATAGTCACAAAACCTGTTAACCCCCCCCACCTCCCGGCAGTGTAACGTAGTTTTTGAACAGCCCCTGAAGAGGAAGGGAAAATAAGGTAGCACAATGCCGAGAACCAAAAAAATAGCAAATAAAGGCCTATTATTTTATAATGATAGGATATTTTTTCAGAGTTCTTTAGAGAAAATTTAATTGCAAAAAATTCTGTTTACAGTGACTGCACAAAGGACACTCGAATGCTTTTTTTCGACTGGGGTTTCGCATGATTCCTCCCCTGGCTTCTAGTTTTTACCCGTAAAATGGAGCCCTAGCAATAAGCAATAATTCTCCGACGTGAATCGCGCAGGGATCGCAGGGTTCTTTATCAGCTCTTACCACGGTCATTACCCCGTGCAGAGTTTTCTCCCTGAATGGAATCAAGCTCCAGACATTTCGAGACTCTCATTCTATGGAATTCAGAATAATTTACCTCGCCATAACATTAATTTCACTTTATAATTAAAAGTATACAGTCCATAAAGTTTTCAGGGTGGTATTACGATTTTGTCCTTACCACGCCTGTGCGGACTCACTGAGGAAAGAGGAAAAGGAAAGGAGTAATGAAAAGGAAAATAGAGACTAGAGATTATTTTAAGAGGATTAAAAATATGAAGAAAGAATGAAGTTTGTCAGGAACAGGGATGCGAAAAGAAATTTGTATACTACCCTACATTTTACCGTTCTTAACGTATGAAAAATTATGAACTCCATAAAAATGTATATGTTATATTCAAGAACCTAAATGCTATTTTTTCAATCTGCATAAGTCATATAAACAAGGTGAAGATGTTTTTTTTTCTTTTTTCTATGCTAAATATTTATGGCATCAGAATCGTTTCCGGATGAAATATCTTTTTTTCTAAAGAATTTAAGACGACATCTATTTCACCAATTTGATAAAAATTTTGCTCAAAAAATTCGGAGTATTTGAACTTTTGAAGATAGTGTACATGCATATTTCAAAATCTTCAGAAAAACGACAAAATGTTGTCAGTTTTGTAATTTAAAACAAAATTCGATGGCTTTCGAAGGAGAATGAAAATATCTAACAGAATTAAAACGAAAAATTCAAAAGATTAAATAGGTGTTCATAACATTTCCAACAAACTTTCTTAATGAAATCGGTGAAATCTTTGTCGTCTATAATATCCTTTGAAAAACAACATGTTACATCTGGAAACCATTATTATTATTACAAAATATGCCTTGTGCGAACCGGACTCTGTCTAAATAGATGAAACGAGTGAGTCTCAAAGCTGGTATAATGAAATTGTATGCAATCAAAAAATATAAAACTAGCGAGTCTCACACAGCGTATCACTAAAAGTGCTCCACTGGAATAGATAATAGGGCTGAGACTCAATGCTGTTATCATATGTTTACGTATAAATCGGCCATATATAAACCCCCGAATTTGGATACAAGATCAGTCTAGTTGCCGCACACCATCACTCTGCCCCATCTCAGGCTAGTTTGCACACACCGTTACTCTATCCGTTTGTAAAAAAGCTAGAACGAATAAGTAAGGATCTTCTAGCTTTATAAGGGCTCTTTTATAAAATAGGATAGTTTCGCAGGCTGAGAATAGATATCACTAACTCTCTTTTTAAGATAAGGGCATAGGCTGTACTCATACATCCCGGGACCGACCCCGCAGCTACAGCGTCAGTCATGTCTCAATAAACTATAGCTGACCAGATCTACGAATCTACGTTAGGGTAAATTATATCAAAGTGTCTATTTTTATTAAGAACGTCACCTGGCCTCACTAGTTTTTTGTGTGCCGTGACTCTGCACAAATTCAGTTCAGTTTTCGCGACATCTCTACAACCTAACTTTGCTGGAAGTTCATCAGTTACGTTTTCTGCTTATACATTGGCTTGCCAATCAAGTGGACACAGTAACTACAAATTATATTAGGATTGCAAACCATCAAGTTAAAAATTATCCCATTATACCAAGGACTTCACACTGGTATCACCAATACACAACTCACACAAATAAATCATGAGTAAGGGGTCGTCCATAAACTACGTAGCCTGAGCTACGCAGAGACAAACAAGTTCCAACCAGCCATAAATTCCAATTGTTTAATTCCAATTTTACTCATCTCATTTACTTCTATATAATAATGATCAAAGTCGAGTCAAAACGTATCGCGTGGATCAAAATAATAAAAGAGGAAAACGGTAAAAATATATTATAGGTATTTTGCGTACTTTTGGACGTATAACAAATACCTTATAATTTGGCGCATCGGCCCGGGAAACTGACGTAACCATTGATCCATATTTGTGTAATTACCGGATCAAGTGATCAAGAAAGAACTTTATCTTAAAACTACGAGAACGACCTTAGAAACAGTTTACAGATATTTACCTCGATAATTTTACCAGTAAAATTGAATCTAACGAAACCAAAAACTTTAAATCTAGAAGTAATAATTACAACAACTATACCAAGTAACAGAAAAATAATGAGATTAACCAAGACGAAAATGTAACAATGTTCGACAGCAGTAACATTCCCTTATCGCACTTTATCGATGGATGCGCGATTAATTATTCCTCACGGCGCAGAATCAAATTTAATTAAACTCGTTAGAAATAAAATGACCGGTAGAGCGCAAAAAAGTATTTATAGAATATCTTAAAACAGAATCAATGAATCAATAGATAATTTAAAGCAGGTTTAAGCCCCCACGAAGTCCGTTTATCAACTACAAGGGGAGCTCGAAAAGAACTCGCGGAAAGAATCATAGATGCTCAAAAATAAATAATCAAGGAGAAGTAGATGAAAATTTTCAAGCAAGACCAGAGAAAGACGCAAAACACTTCTTTACTAGGATTAAGACCAGAACTCGGCAATAGGACATATAGTAGATAAAGATAGAATTTGTCCCGACCCTAAGAAAGAAAAAGCAGTAAAACATTTCCCAGTACCTAAAAAATTAAGGAACATAAAAGAATGTCTTGGTTTAGTAGATTATTATCGCAGATTTATAGACGTTTTTTTCTAAAATTGTCAATCCCGTAGTACAACTTTTGTAAATTGATGTAAGATTCATCTGGACCGAAAAACAACTAAAAGCTTTTGATACTCAAATGCAAAACTTGCACAACTTGACTACATTCACTTCATGTAGTTCTAAAATAAATTTTTTTTATCCTTTTAATTTGAACATTCGCAAACGCATTATCAGAGCCATAATATATCAAGCTAAATATATTGTTTCTCACGAATCATTCCAAACAAAAATTTTATTTTTCAGATATTAACTATTGCGATGATAAACCAAGAGCGAGATGTTACCGGAACTAAAAGCGCAACACAAACGTTAAACGAAATTAACATAGAGTACAATTTTGCATAACCTATTTACATCATGACATCATTAGGAAAAGTGAACCGTATGTCCGCTTTTGTTGGCGAACCAGCCTCGACGAAAAAGAAAGCGAAACAGAACTTTAAAACTTAAAAAAAAGAATTTATCTTTAGGAAATGAACTTTTTAAAACTTGATAGTAGAGCCAATTAATATTTATTACATACGTTATAATGCACTACATGACGAATGTATTAAATTTTACAAGTGGACCAATGCATGTGAAAAATGCTCTCAATGTGAAGACTTGGCTCTGTAATGCCGGTACAAAGAGTAATGAAATATACGAGGATTAAAAATAAGTTAAAAGGAAAATATACATGTGTCTATATATGTATTATACTCTTAAAAAGTATGATATTTAAAATCAACCAATCAATCATATACACACATGCATATATTTATACATATGCATGAATGTACTACTATTTTCAATTTTTGCATGAAAAAAGGTTAAAAAGGTTTATGTACCTTCGATTATCACAGATTAAAAACATGTACTCAGATTATATAAATTGTAAACCATTATAAATTATGCATATTAAAGTTTGTTTGAATGAAAATACTACAAATTACGTATCTTATAATAATTTTTAAATATATAGACTCGATTTGATGAAGCATTCGATTTTCTTGGATTTCACCCTCTGCCGAGGATTCCAATACGGTAGTATCACCCCCGTATTCGATATAAGGGCGAAGGTGCCAATCAAAATAGATAAAACTAGTGAGTGTCATACTGCGTATCATCCAAATTACTCCACTAAGGAATATATCATATAGGAGTGAGACTCAACGCTATTATCCTATGTGTATGTATAAATTGGCAATATATACCCCCCCCCCGCACACACATTCTCTGCCCGCTCACACTCTAAGTTGTTGGCACGCCGTGACTCTGTCCAATACACACGAGAACCAATATACACACTCACACAAATAAATCAGGAGTAAGTCCTATTCAAAATTATTCAGAATCCATTTACAAAGAGTTCAGAATCTCAACAGTTCAATTAAAATTTTCCTCATCTCATTCAATTCTATATAAAAATGACCAGGTCGAATCAAAACGTATAATAAATAAAATTAACTCTCAAGTATTGCATCAATGTTATTCCTCATCCTTGGGGAGGGAATCGGTAGAAATATATTACAGGTATTTTGAGTACTTTTGGACGAAACATGAGGTGATTCTGTATAAAAGAATCAGGTTTTAGTTGTTTTGTACATGGAATCAAGTCTATTTTTTGACACACTGATTTTTGCAACCAAATAAACAAACATACAGTGCTGCAGTACCCATAAAATACACTAGACTTTCGATTGTAGCCGCCGTTTCGGTGTAATTTTTGGAACGCCCGAATCGAAATTGCTACAATCCAAAGTCTAGTGTATTCACAAATTCTACGCAAAAGTAAATATTCGAGAGAACTAAATAAAATTTTAATACATGCTGCAGAACGGTTTCCTTTGTTCATTTTCTCACCAAAAGTATAAATGTCAAAATCGATAAAAATATACTTGATTCCATATACAGAACAATTGAAACTTGATTCTTTATAAGTTTATACGGACTCAGCCGAACTTGATTCCATATTGTACGGAGCAGTCTATATGAAATTTCAAAAACTTTTGTAAATTTCGTTTCTGTAGCTCGAATCTTGAAGAGATTGAATAAAAAAATGTATTTACCTATACAAAAAATAATCTCTTCATGTATCCTTTGAATAAAAAGTGCATTATGAAGGTCGAGGGTGGCTGATCTTGTAAGGAACATTATTCATGTAACTTTTCACATTGGAAGCACCTTTTCATAAGTCTTTTCTAACTCGAGGCAAGCCCGCCGTGTTACGAAGGTAATCTCTCTGACACGAAGTTCAAGTGCATCGCATTTGCTGTAAAAGAACGCCCCGTCGGCTTTTTCCGTTCTAGCTCTTTCCCGTTTTCTCCTTTTTGTATCATTTATCCCTCTTCTCTTCATTCCAAGTCTCTATCCCTCGACTCGATTGGCTCAGTTCCAGAAAAATCTCTTCTTCATACGCCTTTGGATTGAATTTACAATCAGATCATAAGGTTTGAAATATTCTACATGGATAAAAAATCTAGGCATTTTTTTTCTCCTAATATAAACTTAGACTTCTTGAATATTTATTTATTTATATCCACTTGGATCCATATCGGTCATATGACAGTTGCTATACTTGTAATTTAAAATAATAGGAATCATAGGAATGTTTTACAAAATGTTGAATTTCAGGATGGGAGAACATTTGAATTTTCCCTAATTAGGCTATAAATCTCTATGACGCTGGAAATAAATTTTTTTCTTTCTGAAAGTGTTTCCTTAGGTTCACCTAGTTCCTACTCCCACTTCTGGGAGTAGGAACTCATCAACCAAGAAGATGAATTTCCAACCAAGAAGATAAATTTTCAAACTAAAATGATGAATCTCCAACCAAAAAACTTAATTTTTATTAAAGAAGTTCAACTTTAAACCAAGTACTTGAATTTTCCATCAAAACAGATGAATTCTCTACGAAAGATGTTATAGTTGATATTTCATTAAAAAAAGGTTAAAATTTTAAATAAAAAACAGTTAAGTTCAACAAAAAAGATGAAATTTCTACCAAAAGAGATGAATTTTCAAACGAAAAAATCGAGTTTTTATCATAACAGTCGAATTTTGATCATAAAAGTTGAATTTTCAACCAAGAAAAATTCTTCACACAGTACAGCAAAAAATGCAACCAGTTGTTGCATTTTCAAGCCAGAAAGCCGAATCTGCTACAAAAGGGTCGAATTTTCAACTTACAAACATGAATTTTCACCAAAAAAGTTAATTTTTAACTAAATGATCCAATTTTTGATCAAAAAAGACTAATTCTCAGAAAAAAGACTAGTAAAAAAAGTAGACTTTTTAACCAAAAAGAATTCATTTTCAACTACAAATAGTTGGGTTTTTAACAAAAGAAATGCAATGTCTACCCAGACAGATGAATTTTCAACTAAAATGATGAATAATCAACTGGAATAGTTACATTTTTAGTAAAAAAAATTAATTTTCTACCCAGAAAGCGAATTTTCAACAAAATAGTTAAATTTTTAACGAAAGAGATGAATTTTCATCTAAAATCAAAAATATTTACCCAAAAAATGAATTTTCAGCCAAACAGTTGATAAACAAGTAAGCAAATTTGAAACTAAAAAAGATACATTTTCAACCTAATCAATAGGTGAAATTCAACTATTCGAATTTCAAACCAAAAATGGAATAGTTTCATTTCAAGTTAAAAAGTTAATCTTTAACAATTAGGAAACGAATTTTAAATAAAATAGTTCAAGTTTCAAACAAAAAGATAACAGTTGAATTTTGAACCCAAAATGACGAAGTTGATAAAACAGTTGAATTTTCTACCAAAATAATTAATTTTTCAAACAATTAAAAAAAATTTCACAAATTAAGATGAATTCTCAGCTGGAAATATAATAGTAGACTTTTAAACCAAAACACATTTTAAATTTACATAAAAAACAGTTGAATTCAACCAAAAAATAAGAATTTTAAACAAAATAGATGAATCCTTAACTAAAAAGATTAATTTTCATCCAAACAGTTGCATTTCGAACCAAAAGATAAATTTTCAAACCAAAAATAACAATTTTATCAAAAGATTTGAAATTCTAACCAAGAAAGATTTATGGGCCAGGAGAGAATTTTTTTATTTAAATTGTTTAATTTTTCAACCAAAAAGGCGAAATTTCTGTAAAACAGTTGAATTTTAAACCGGCCAATATTAATTTTCAACGAAAAGGCATAATTCTCAACAAAAAAGTTGATTTTTCAACCTAAATAGGTGAATTTTCAACCAAAAAGAATGACTTTCGAACAAAATTGTTGAATTTTCAACTAAATAATTGATCTTTTTACCGAAAAAGATGAATTCTCTACCAAAAATATAATAGTAGACTTTTCAACCAAAAATAATTAACTTTGAACCATAAATATTTGAATTTTCAACCGGAATATTCAAATTTTTAATTAAACAAAAAATTAATTTGTAACAAAAGACGAATATATATATATATCTAAAACTAAAGGTTAACAACCACCGCAGGGTCCCACTGGGAGTAACTGTCATCCAAAAAAA
>JAABKJ010008142.1:0-11526 GCA_011634705.1 Andricus grossulariae | reverse complement strand
TTTTTCTTTTTATTACAAAAAAAAAAAATATATATAAATATATATATATATAATTCATATCTTTTTGGTTCAAAGTGTAACTGCTTGGTTTCAAATTAATCTGCTTTTCTTGAGGATTCAACGATTTTCTTGACAAGTTTTTTTTGTTGAATCAACGATTTTTTATTTGAAATATAAATATTTCTTGATTGAAATATTAATTATTATATTTTTTGATGAGAATGAATCTTTATTCATCTATTTAACTATTTGTTGAACATTCGTTTTTTTGTTGTTGAAAAGTAATTTTTTTAAACTGAAATTATAACTATTTCATTTTTGGTTTAAATAAATCTTCTTTGTATGGAAATTTATGTATTTGTTGAAAGTTCGTCTTTTTTGTAGAAAATTCATTTTTTTGGTTTAAAATTCAACTATTTTGTTGGAAATTCAAAATTAACTTTTTAAAGTGAAAATTTAACTATTTTATTTTTTGTTGAAAAATAATAGTTTTTAGTTGCAAATTCAATATTTTTTTAAATTATGTATTTTGTTGTAACTTCGTTTTTTTTTTAGAAAATTAATGTTCTTGATTGAAAATTTAACTATTCCACTATTGATTGAAAATTGATCATTTTTAGTGGAAAATTCAACTATTTGGTTAAAAATGAACTATTGTGTTGAAAATTCATATTTTTGGGTTGAAAATTCAAGTATTTGGTAAGAACTGCATGTTTTTGACTTAAAATTTAACTGTTTTGTTGAAAATTGGTATTTTTGGATTAAAAATTCTATTATTTTTGTAGAAAATTCAACTATTTTTGGTGAAAATTAAGTTTTTAGTAAAAAATGCATATTTTCGTGCTGAAAAAAGTATCACCTATTATATTTTATGTTGAGAAATAATTTTTATTCCTCTGTTTAAAAATGTTGTTGAAAATTCGTTTTTTTCTTGTTGAAAACTAATTTTTTGAACTGGAAATTTAACCGTTGCATTTTTGGTTGAAATTTTATCTTTTTCAGTTAAAAATTCATGTATTCGTTGACATTTCTTTTTTTGTAGAAAATTAATCTTCTCTGTTCAAGATTCAATAATTTTGTTGGAAGTTCAACTTTTTCGGTAAAAAATTTAACTATTTGGTTGAAAATTAACTTTTTTGATTGAAAAATGATATTTTCGGGCTAAAAGTTTTACTGTTTTGTAGGAAACTCGTCTTTTTGGCTTGAAAATTCCACAATTCAGTTGCCGTTTTTTTTCTTTTTTAACTGAAAAATCTTTCTTGGCGGAGAATTCAATTTTTTTTTTAAATTCGTCTTTTATGTTGGAATTTGTAGATAAAAACTTCTTTCTTAAAAATTAGTCTCTTTTGCTTGAAAGTTGAAATAAAAAAACCTATTACTTTGAAAAAATGACACTTTTCCCTCTGTCTCGAGAGAATTTTGGAATGTAAAGTTTAAAAAATAAGAGTTTGTATTTATTTAAATTTGATAATAAAATAATCAAAATTTAAGGACGTCAATTCGAAAGAAATGGATATCTTTTTAAACTCTTCATTGTGAAACTCGCCGGGATACATTTTTAAAAACTATGAAAAAATGAGGAAATACCCATCAGCAATTTTTATCCGACTCTTTGAGTTTTCAGCCTCTTTGAATATCTACTTTTTAACATCTAACCATTGAAATTAGCTACTTGATAATGACACAATAAATAACAAAATGAAGCTGTGAAACCGAAATAGAATCATAAAATCTAGAACGCAATAAATAAGCCTCCTACGGAGATGATGATCATCTTTAGTATCTGCTATTCAACCAAAACCAAGTGGGTTAAATGTAAAATCTCAGTCTCATTCTCAGGAACACGTCTCAACCATTTTCGCAATCCCCTGACACTCTCGAACAATACTCTAATTCCAGGGAGACTTCTCGAAGAAAGTGTTTCCATCCCTCCAGCCGATACAATAGCGATTGTTGTTAAATATTTTTGTCAGGGGAGACATCTTTGTGACAGTGGCCACGTCGAGGTGCTTTCATGGTTTTTCTTTGCCCACGAAGCTGCGGGGTGGAAGATGTTATAGATCGCGAGCAGACACCCCATTGTCATTTTTTCCAGACGAATGGCAAGAATGGTTAGTCTCGATTTTGACTTCTGCGGGGCATCCGGCGCCATATTGGCTTCTGGAAGTCCTCCTCCACCCCCCGGGGGCAGCGATGAATATCATCGCTAATGCATGGGGTGGCACGATTTCTCTTTGTGGTGACACGTCACTCGTCTTTCGATCTTTCTTGCGTGCTGCGGAAAGGTGTGTCGTACTTTTTGTAGGGGCACCATGGGGGCTGGGACATGTATGGTGGTGATACCTTTGGTCTGATTCGTGACCAGCCCAATAATAAGACGCCCTTATTCTTATACAAGGTTAGGCGATTGCCTTTCTCTGCAGTTCGGAAATCACCCCGAATTACATCCCACGCACTTCCTCCCTTTGGCGATTTCAAAGACTTGGAATGTTTCCTGTTTGGCGCAATACAAGTGGGCGACAGTCGAGTCGATATAAATCTCCTCGATTATTTGTGGAAAGTCGTAAAAAATTATCGAAAGTAGCCTGTTAGGGGCAAAAAGTTGGTAGCGAAAAATAGACTTCGCACTCTTTCCCCTCTTTTCCCCTATTTTCAAGAAACTTCCCCGTTTTCGGCTTGTTATCGTTTTTTTTTGGTTTTAATGCAAACTGAATTAATAGGATCCGCAATAAGAAAATCCAACTATTTTTGCCTGAAATTCATTCCTTTTTGTTGGAAAATCTACTATTATAATTTTTGTTACAAACTCTACTATTTTTTTTTTGAAACTTAATTATTTTTGTGGACGATTTGATTATTTTATTTGTAGGTCTACTTTTTTGTTGAAAATTCAACTGTTTTTGGTTCAGGTTAAATTTCGAACATTTGGTTTAAAATTCATGTATATAGGCTGAAACTTGAACTATTTGGATAAAAATTTACCTATTTATTTTTTTATTTAATTATTTTTTTGAAAATTAAACTGTTTAGTTAAAAAGTAGTCTTTTTTGGTCGGAAATTCAATTGTTTTCTTGAACATTCGTCTTTTTGTAATAGAAAATTCGTCCTTTTGGATTGGAAATGAATCTTTTTTGGTAGAAAACTCATCTTTCTTGATTAAAAATGAATCTTTTTTGGTTGAAAATGAACTTTTTTGTTGAAAATTCAGCTCTATTCTGAAACATTCGTCTTTTTCACTTAAAAATTCAACTATTTGGTTAAAAGTTCAACTATTTTGTTAAAAATTCGTCTCTTTGTTTCAGAGTTTAAATATTTAGTTAAACAGTGTTCTTTTTGATAAAAATTTAACTGTTTTGGGTAGAAAATCGGTCCTTTTGGATTGCAAATTCATCTTTTTTTGTAAAAAGGTCATCTTTCTTGTTTGAAAATTGAACTGTTTGGTTAAAAATTAAACTATTTGCACGAAAAATCATCTCTTTTGCTTGAGAGTTCAGTTATTTGGATACAAATTTATTTTTATTTGATAATTCGACCATTTTAGTCGAAAACTCATCTTCATAGGTTGAATGTTCAATTATTCGGTTAAAAATTAAAATTTTTTGTTGGAAATTTACTTCTTTTGTTGAAAATTTACTTCTTTTGTGGATAATTCAACTATTTTTCTAAGAAGTCGTATTTTTTATGATAAAATTCATCTTGCTCTTTTTTAAAATGAACTTTTTTGTTGAAAATTCAACTGTATTTTTAAAAATTCGTATTTTTTGCTTGAAAATTCAACTATTTAAATAAAAGTTCGACTTTTTGTTAAAAATTCGTTTCTTTTGCTTCAAAGTTTAACTATTTAGTTGAAAAGTGATCTTTTTGATGAAAATTTAACTTAATTGAAAATTTTTTGTTGAAAATTTACTTCTTTTGTTGAAAATTCCACTATTTTGTTAAAAAGTCGTCTTTCTTTATAAAAAATTCATCTTTCTTGGTTGAAAATGAACTTTTTTATTAAAAATTCAACTGTATTCTTGAAAATTCGTATTTTTCGCTTGAAAATTCAACAATTTGGTTAAAAGTTTTGCTGAAAATTTAACTGTTTGGGATGGAATATTGGTCCTTTTGGATTCAAAATTCATCTTTTTTTGTACAAAAGTCATCTTTCTTGTTTGATAATTGTACTATTTGGTTAAAAATTAAACTATTTGCATAAAAGATCATCTCTTTTGCTTGTGAGTTCAATTATTTGATTAAAAATTTATTGTTATTTAAAATTTCGACCATTTTTGTCCAAAGATCTTCTTTGTAGGTTAAATGTTCAACTATTTGGTTAAAAAATCGCCTTTTTTCTTGAAAATTTACTTATTTGGTTTAAAATTCAACTATTTTGTTGAAAATTCATATTTATTGATACAAAATTCATCTTTCTTGGTTGAAAATGAATTTTTTTTTTGCAAATTCAACTGTCTTATTAAAAATTCGTCTTTTTCGCTTGAAAATTAAATTATTTGTTTGAAAATTCAACTATTTCGTTTAAAATTCATCTATTTTGCTTAAAAGTTTAAAAATTCATTTTTTCGCTTACAAAAATAATGTTTTTCTAAAACAATATACTTTTTAGCTTTAACTTAACTGGTTTGTTGACAATTCATCTTTTTTGATCGAAATTTTAAATATTTTGTTCAAAATTCTTTGTGTTTGATTGAATCTTGCTGTTTTTGAATTGAAATACAAATATTTTTCGCAAAGAATTAATATTTTTTGTTGAAAATTTAAACATCTGCTTGAAGGCTGAAAATTCGTTTTTTTGTGGGTAAAAATTCATTTTTTTTAACTGAAAAATGAACTGTTTAGTTGAAAATCCATATATTTTGTTAAAGTTTAATCTTTTCTGTTTAAAAATTCGACCATTTGATTGAAAATTCAACTGCTTTGTTACAAATTTAACCTTTTTATTGTAAATTTGTCTCTTTTGATTTGAAATTGAACTATTTGGTAGAAAATTCATCTTTATGATTGAAAATGAACTTTTTCGTTTAAAATTCATAATTTCGGGTTCCAAAGTCGACGAAAAAGTCAACGTGAAATTTCGTCTCTTTTAATATAAAATCTTTTTTGGTTTAATATTGTCAAGACTTAAAATAATTTTGTTTTGTTTTTTAGATTGTTTAGTTTTTTGGCTTGAAAATTTGGGGAAAATTTTTCAATTTCGATAACTTCGAAATAAAAAAATATTATTTGTCAAAGTTTTCAGAATTAAAAAATGGTAAATCTGGAAGGCTTTAATTTTAAAGGACTACAACTTGACGTTTCTCAATCTAGAAGACTTAATTAAAAATTTATTTTCTTGTAAATTTCTTTATTTTAAAAAAGTGCAGAAGTGTTTGAAGTTGTTAATCTTAAAAGAAGTAATTTTTCCTTCTTTTCACAATAATATAAAAAAGGAATATTATAATTATACTGCTAGCCAATTTATAGTAGGAACGACTTTTTGGCTACTTTTCAACAAAAAAAGGGCAACTTCTGATCCCCTTTTCAGTGCTGCAGGGCAGTTGGAAGTCTATAGACTGAAATTATAAGATACCGATTAGGCAATAACTTTTCCTTTTGTGACCTGCTCGATTTTGCTAACAGGGCCATTCGTTTTTACGTAAACCCGAGTGACATTTCGGAGGTGAAATAATGAAACGAATGATGGGGTCCCAGTATGGGGCCCGGTTTTTAAATTGTAGAGTTGTAAATGTAGATGCAGATGACAAAGGTTGGGAAGTCGATGCTGGTGCATGTACGAAATACAAATGTGGATGGAGAAGGGTCGTAAAAGATTTGACTGCGCCTGTCTAGGCCCCCTTTACACCCCCGCTTTGCCCCAAACAAGACAAGGCTGGGCCCTGATCTTTCGGGTAACCATAACAACGGCGTGGAGGCCCACAATGGACTCCACGGGCCAGTGTTGAGCCATCAGCTCAATGGATTTTCCGCGGACTGGGCCAAACACAAGCAAACACGGGCGTCTCGTTTTGTCCTGCCCTTTTTCTCGCCCTCGAAATGCCATTGGCGTCAAACTTATAAATACATTTTCTTAAGGCCCCTCCGGCCTTAGGGGTAACTGTTTATTTGATAGCTGTTCAAACAAGATTAGGGTGGGTATGTGGGTAATAAGTTCATGAGGGGTGGTGAGCGTTCACGAGGGGTGGTGAGCGTTCACGAGGGGTGATGAGCGTTCACAAATAGATTCATTTCGAGGGATGCTATTGTAAGTTAAGACATTAATTGGAGTCAGTGTATGATTTGAAGAAAAATACAAGATTAGGGTGGGTATTTGGGTAATAAGTTCATGAGGGGTGGTGAGCGTTCACAAATAGATTCATTTCGAGGGATGCTTTTGTAAGTTAAGACATTCATTCGAGTCAGTGTATGATTTGAAGAAAAATATTTTGAATTTATTATGTACCGTCAAACGGGGTGATTTCGGACATGTGGGGTAAATTCGGACATTTCTAAATTGATACACCCACCAAAAGATTTGGTTGAATGAACAAAATTTTGGTTGAATCATCTCTAGAATATGGTTATTATATGGACAAAAAAATATTTCATCGACCCAAGAAAATTGTTTGGTTAGTAAAATTTGGTTAATTATACCATAGCTTTTGGTTGATACAAGCAAATATTTTGGTTTGTCCAAGTAAAACTTTTGGTTAATCCAAGCAAATATTTTTTTCTATCCAAGAGAATATTTTAGTTAATTCAAATAAGCGTTTTTGCTGGTCTAAGGAAAGAGTTTGGTTGATTTAACCAAAACTTGCAGTTCATCTAACCATAAACGTCATTTAACCAAAATATTTTCTGGAATCAACCAAATGCGGCCAAGAAAACGATTTTGTTGAATGAAGAAAATTTTTTTCCGGGTGTGGTTTAAATTACTTAAGGTGGTTTTTACCAGAATCTGGAATCAGTTTAAGCGTTATCTGGTTTTAGATTCTGATTAAAACCACCTTAAGTAATTTAAACTATCCATTTAGAAATTTCCGAATTTACCCCACATGTCCGAAATTACCCCGTTTACGGTACTTTAAAAAGGAATATAAAAAAGATTACTTTTGTTGACTTGTTTTTGAGGATGACAACTATTTCGTGAAAAAGTTTTATTTTTTGGTTAAAAATTCGTCTTTTTAGGTAAAAAATTCAACTATTTTGGTAGAAAATTAACTATTTTGACGAAAATTCATATTTTGGTGTTGAAAATTCAATTGAAATCTTTCTTGATTGAAAAATCAACCTTTTTTTTAATTTGTCCTTTCTAGTTGAATTCAACTGTTTTTTATTTAAACATAAATCATTTTTTGGTTGAAATATTACATTTTTTTGTTGAGAATTCACCCTTTTTCGTTGAAAATTCTACCTGGTTGAAAAATAAACTGCTTTGTTAAAAAAACATTTGTTGGGTTGCAGATTCATCTCTGCTTAGAAAATTTAACTAATTTGTTAAAAACTTGTTTTATTGTTTATTAAAATTAATTTTTCTGGTTGGAAATTAAGCTATTTTGGTTGAGAATTCGACTATTTTTTTGTAAAATCGTCGTTTTGGTTATATTAAACTGGTTTTGTTTCAAAATTAAATTTGTCTTTTTTTATTAAATTTAACTGTTTTTTATTCTAAGAAAAAATCTTTTGGTTAAACATTCATCTTTTTGGTTACAAGTTTAACTATTTTGTTAAAAACTCGTCTTTTTGGTTGAAAAAAAAAGTCTTAAACCGAAGATTCCATTTTTGGTTGAAAATTGATCTTTTTAATCGCAAATGCCACTACTTGGGTAAAATTTGAACTACTTCGTTAATAAAATAATTTTTCTGTCACTTTCGTTGAAAAGTTTGTTGAAAATTCGTCTTTGGTAGAAAATGAATCTTCTTGGTTGAAATTTTTTTTCTTTTCTTTTAAAAAATGCAACTGTTTAGTTGAAAATTGATCCGCCTTGTTTGACGATTCAACTATTTTGTTGAAAAACAATCTTCTTTGTAGAAAATTCAACTACTTGGATAAAAGTTGAACTGCTTTGTAAAAAAAAATTTTTTTGTTAAAAATTCATCTCTGGTTATAAAATTTTAACTAATTTGTTGAAAATTCGTTTTTATGTTAAAAATAAATTTTTTAAACTTAAAATGCAACTGTTCCACTTTTTGTTTGAAAAATCATTTTTTTAATTGAAAGTTCAACTACCTGGGCAAAAGTTGAACTACTTTATTAAAAATTCATTTTTTTGGTTGAAAATTTCGATTGAGGATTCATTTATTTTATTGTAAAATCGTCTTCTTGGTTGAATTCAACTGATTTTGATTTACAATTAAATTCTTTTTTGTTGGAAATTATTATATATATATATTTTTTTTAATTATTTTTTTAACTGAGAGTTTGACTTTTACAGTTGGAGATTCATCATTTCAGTTGAAAATTCATCTCTTTGGTTAAGTATTATACTATTTTGTTGAAAATTCGTCTGTTTTGTTTAAATTCAACTGTTTTTCATTGAAAATTAAAATCTTATTTCGTTGAAAATTCAACTACTTGTCGAAAATTTAAACTAATTTGTTAAAAACTTTTTTGTCGTTTGAAAATTCATCTTTTTGGTTAAAAGTTTAACTATTTTGTTGAAAACTCGTTTTTTTGTTGTTGAAAATTAATTTTCCTCTGAAAATTCTATTTTTTGTTGAAAATTGATCTTTTTTAATTGAAAATGCAACTAATTGAGTAAAAATTGAAATAATTTGTTAAAAATGAATTTTTTAGTTGAAGAATGTATATTATATCTTTGGTTAAAAAGTTATTTGAAAATCCGTTTTTTTTTGGTAAAAAAAATGATCAATTTGGTTGAAATTTCTTTTTTCTTTTCTTTTAAGAATGCAACTGTTTGGTTGAAAATAAATCTGTTTTGGTTAACAATTCAACTAATTTGTTGAACATTCGACTTTATGGGTTAAATTCAACTGCGTTTAAAAATTTTGTTTAATTCAATTTTTTTTTTGAGTATTTTTTTTTTTATATAAAATTCGTCGTTCGTGATTGAAAATATATCTTTTTTATTAGAAAAGTCATTCTTGGTTAAAAATGAACTTTCTTGCACGAAATTTATCTTTTTGAATCCAAAACACAACTGCTTTCTGAAACATTCGACTCTTTAGCTTAAAAATTATCTCTTTGGGTAGAAAATTAATCTGTTTTGGTTGAGGGTTGAACTATTTTGTTTAAAAATCTTCTTTTTTGGTTGAATGAAACTGTCCTATTGTTTAAAATAAATTTGTTGTATGGTATATGAGCTATTTAACTATATTTTAACTATATTGTTGAAAATTCTTTTTTTTTATCGGAAATTAATGTTTTTGAATGAAAATTAACATACTCAATTTTTGATAACATTTTTTTTGTCACCCTATTTCCCCTGTTTTGAGAGCATTTTGGGTCGTGAAGTCTCAAAATGTCAAAAATCATCAAAATAAAGCCAAAAAAGTCTGAATTGTAAGATTCCGACGCCTGTGGGATAAAAACGTTTTGCTGACCTGGAATTGACGTAGAACGAGGAGCACAGGAGGTATTGTCAGAGTTTGGCGTTTTTCAGTGTGAGGACGGAGCAATCTATTGTGTCACTCGGTGAGGCTGACAACTATTTCTTTCGCGAACATGTGTAAGGTCGAAAATCTATTTAACGATTTTAGTGTGGGCAAAGTGGTCTGGAATAATACCATTCGATTGATGCTACCCCCCGTTGACACTTTCTTCGATTTCGATTTGTATTGAAGCGAATTTCCTTGCAAAACGAGGATCTTTAGTAGTATAGCTAAATCCAAAAACTTGATCTATGACGAAGAAGAATTCTGCAATTCAGATTCTGTCGGCTCAGAAAGATTTTAAATTTACGGTCTACATTCGCTTTTTGTAAAGAATCTAAAATTCTGAATGTATAGTATTTCAAAGCCACAATAGAGAATTAATTTCTCCTCGAATATAAGTCCACAATTCAGGCTTCCCGAAAATTATTTTTAAAAAGTAGCATTATTGCACGCGCGTTATAGCGCACGGGAATCTTTGTTTTTCGCCACTAAATTGGTAAGATTTGACTAATTCAATTGAAGCCAAGTTTATTAGTTTATTTAGAGGTTTAAATTTTTATTACTAACAAAATTAATAAAAAATTAGTTCAAGTAGGCGCCGCGCGCCAAAAAAAAAGGTTTCGTAGTCTATTAGGACGTTAATTGAGTCGTTCGAACTTAATCCTCCCATACTTTCCCCCTCCCTTCAACATTACCCCCTTCTCCTACTTTTTTATTCTCTACTTCTTCCTCCCCTTGCTTCCCTAGTTGACACTTACCCTCCTCTACTTCGTCTCAATTTGCCTACTTCCCGTCATTTTCCCTACTTCACCTACTCCCACTCTTCTCATTTCACATCATTTCCCCTTCTCCCTCCCAACGTTTCCCATTATTTCCCCTGATTTACCTTCCTTCATTTCCTCTACTCCCCCTTCTCTCACTTTCACTGCTTTCCCTCCCTGCATTTCCCCTCACTTTCCCGTACTCCTCTCCCCTCATTATCCATCACTTCCACTGCTTCCCCTTTCGTCATTCCCTCTTACCCTCACTTCCCCTAAATCCCCTCCCTTAAGTTCTTCTACTTCCCCTCCCCTTATTTCCCCTCACATTGCGTACTTCCCACCACTTTATCTCATTTCTCACGCCCTAATTTCCCCTACTTCTCCCCCTCATTTTCCCTAACTTCCCCTACTCCTCCTCTCACCACTTCTCCTACTTCTCCTCCCATAATTTTCTCTACTTCCCCTCCTTGTAAAAAAGTATGGATAAGCCCGGGGCTACGAAATCCTAAAATCTATTATGAATTAGTAATTTTTTATTAATTCACAGTCAAATCTAAAAAGGATTTTGGGATTTTAAGATTTCAGGGCTTGATTAGAAAAAATTATTTAATTTTTCAATTTAGAACGTACTTATTGAAATTAAAATAATTTTTTTTGTAGGTAGCAAAAAAGCAGCTCAGATGTACCTCAAGAATTTGAAGTGTTATTTATAATGATGAAAATTGATTTAACTGCTTAGGTCGTTAACTTTTTTTTCTGTCAAAAATCGAAATTTTGAAGATTGCAAGATGAATCAGTTTCG
The DNA here is from genome assembly GCA_011634705.1 of Andricus grossulariae. Classification (NCBI taxonomy): domain Eukaryota; kingdom Metazoa; phylum Arthropoda; class Insecta; order Hymenoptera; family Cynipidae; genus Andricus; species Andricus grossulariae. Next base: position 372 of record JAABKJ010008142.1, on the reverse strand, counting down.
ATCATTAAAGTTTTAAATTTTTGTTGACAATTACAAATACAATAAAATACAATAAAAAAAAGTTTCTATCTAAAAGGTTGTAAGCATTTTTAAATTTTTGAACCACTGTGAATTATTAATTTTTTACTAATTCCCAGTCAAATGTTAAAAATATTCTGGGACTTAAGATTTCAGTATTTACTATTTAACTACGAAAAATGTTTTAGTTTTCCAATTATTAACTCAATTTAAAACTGTTCAGCTTTTAAGTTTTTCAATCATAAATATTAATCATTTGTTTAATCTCGAATCATTCTAAAGTAAATGGCAGAATGCCCAGAGGTAGACCGCCGAAAGAATGGTTAGAATCTGTGAATGAGACATTAATTCAAA
>JAABKJ010008141.1:0-11526 GCA_011634705.1 Andricus grossulariae | reverse complement strand
TTTAAAAGATGACAAAAGATTTCTAAAATCGTCATAACAGATTCAGGAGGATTTTAAGCAATTTTTGTAATTTTTCAGAATTTTAAGAAATTTTTTGGAAAAATTTGAAAAGATATTTAGAAGATATAAAAGTTTTGGAAATAGTTAAAAAAAACTTGAATTTTGAAATTATTTCAACAAATTTAAAACAAGATGTAATTTTTTAAAGATTTAGAAAAAAATATCGAAGCTTTTTAAGAAGTTTAAATGCTTCAAGAAAATAAACAAATTTCTCAACATTCCTTGGAAAATGTAAACTGATTTTTTATTTCCAAACTAAATTTTAAGAGAAAATTGACAAAGATTTTACAAGATTTTAAAATTTTCAATCAAATAGTTGAATTTTGAACTAAAAAAGATCGACTTTCAACCAAAAATGGAATAGATCAAAAGTCAGTGAAAAAAAATAATGTTCAACCAAACTGATTTAAATTTTCAACGAAGACGATGAATTTTCAACCAAGAAGATTAACTACTGCCAAAAAAGATCAATTTTTGTCCAAATACATAAATTCTCGACTAAAAAAGATAAATTTTCAACCAAAAATTGATACTTAAATTTCCAGTTTAAAAAATTTATGTTCAATCAGAAAGAAGCATTTTCAATTAAGACGATGAAATATTTAATTAGAATAGTTACACTTTCATTTTAAAAAATTTAAATAAAAAAACAAAGAAATTTGAAAGCAATAGTTACATTTTTAAATAAAAAGATGAATTTTTAACAAACATTATAAATCTTCAACTGGAATAGTTAAATTTCCAACAAAAAAGATGAATTTTCAACCAAGAAGATTAACTTCTACCAAAAAAGATGAATCTTCATCAAAATATAAGATAAATTTTTAGCTAAAAAAAAAGTAATTTTCAACTGGAATAATACAATTTTCAGTATAGAAAATTAATTTTCAGCCATACAAAAAACGAATTTTCAACAATATATCTCATTTAGCAACCAAGGAGATGAATTTTCATTTAAAATTCTGAATCTTCAACCAAATAAATCAATTTTTAACAAAAGAGTTTAACTTTTAATCAAGTACTTAAATTTTTATTCCAAAAAAGATGAATTCTGAACGAAAAATATAGTATTTGATATTTCAATCAAAAAAGATTTTAATTTTTAATCAAAAACAGTTGAATTGAGCTATTGTAGATTTTTCAGTTAAGAGGGAGAAAAAATGGCTAACAAACTGTTGAATTTTTAAGAAAAAAAATGAATTTTCAATAAAGAAGATTAATTTTCTGGAAGCTTCAAAAAGCTTTTTGCATTTCTTCGAGAATCTGAGGAAAATTATATATTTATTCAACTTTAAAAACAAATAAACAAATGAACTTGAAGAAAGAAATGTTTGGTAGAGATTTATATTTTGTATTTTAAATTATTTATCCCCCAAAAATAATAATTTGGGTGATTTTTTTTTCTTTCATAACTGAAAAATCTTTTTTAAGATAAAATTTGAACTACTTGCTTGCAAATTCGTCTTTTCGGATTAAAAATAAATCTCTTTTTGTTAAGGATTCCACTATTTTGTTGAAAATTTGTGTTTCTCGCTTAAAAATGTAGCTGATTAAACATTAATATTTTTTGTTTGAGGATTCAACTCCTTTTCAAAAAATTCATTTTTTTACCGAACAATCATCATTTTAGTCAAAAATTCATCTCTTTGGTTGACAATGTTACTATTTCGTTGAAAATGCGTCTTTTTTGGTAGAAAATTCATCTATTTAATTAAGAATTCATATTTTCGTGTTAAAAAATTGAACTGCTACCTCATTTCCGTACTTCCCCTACCCACCTTTTCCCTACTTCTCCTTCCCTCATTTCCCCTGCTTCTTCTCTTATCTTTCCTACTTCCTTGTCCCTAATTTCCCCTAATCTCCATTTTCCCTTACTGCCTGTACTCCCTATTAATTAACCCTAATTCAAAACCTCATTTCCCCTACTTTCCTTCTCCTCATTGCCCTTTACTTCCCCTTCACTCACTTCACAGACAGACGAAAGGACACCCAACCGAAGGTATAAGGGTTTCTGCCCGGGGCATAAATTAACAATAAGAACAATAAGAAATAGATTTATTTTTGTTTTTTGATGTTTGGACATTACTTTAAATTGAATTGAAAAGGAAAATCAGTTCATGAATATCCAAAACCATTCCAAAATCATCTACCATTGTTGATAACAATACAGTTGTTGATAACAATAGAACTTTTGATAAAAATAAATTTTTTAATAAAAATCAAATTGTTAATAACAATACAAGTGTTAATAACAATAAAATTGCTAATAACAAATTATTAGTTTATAATAAACCATTAATGTATGCTTCGCGAATGTTTATTTGTCGACTATTTTGAATTAATTACGTATTATTAAAGAAATCATGTCAATAATTTTACCATTTTTTTTCAACTTTATGTTAAAATAAAGTAAATAAAAAATGTTCTTTCTGAAAACGTACTTTTTTCAAGAAGTGGAAGTGAGGGTAAATTATGGGATTGGAAGTAGGTGCAGTATGGTGAAGTAATGACAGGGAAAGTGAGGGGAAATAAGGGAAGTGAGCGGAAATAAGGGAAGTTAGAGAAGAGGAGGGAGGGGAAGTAGGGGGCTATTCACAAAATACGCGATACATTTTTCAGGAAATTTAGACATCCCCTTCCCCTGCGTGATACTTTTTCCATTGTTTTTAACATGGAAATGATACATTGACAGAACCCCCCCCCCTCTAAACGTATCACGTAATTTGTGAATGACTACTAGGGGAGGAGAAGTATAGAACATGAGGGGGAATAGGGAAAGTGACGGTCAATGAGGAGAGGAGAAGTAGGAAGGGGAATTCGGTGAAGCAAGGAACATGAGAGGGGAGTAGAAGTGAGAGGTAATCAGGAAAGGGTGAGTAGTGAAAGTGAAGGAAAATGCGGGGAGGGAAAGTAGTGGGAGTGAGGAGAAATCAGGGAAGTGAAAGTAGTGGAAGTGAGGGGAAATGAGGGGGAGGAAAGTAGTGGAAGTGAAGGAAAATGAGGGGAGGGAAAGTAGTGGAAGTGATGGAAAATGATGGGAGGGAAAGTAATCGAAGTGAGAGGAAATCAGGGAAAATGACGAGAGGATAAGCAGGGGAAGTGAGCGAAAATGAGGTAAAGCAGGGTAAATGATTAGAAATAAGGGTGAATAATGGAGAGGTAGTAGAGAAATTCAGGTGAAATGAGGGTGAATAAAGGAAGCGAAATCAGGGGAAATGATGGGAGTTTAAGTAGCGGAATTGATGGGAATTAAGGGAGGCGAAGTAGGAGAAGTTAGGAGAAATGAGGAGAGGGAAAGTAAGTGACTAAGGGCAATGAGGTGAAGAGAACTAGGGGAAAATAAGGGGAAGGAAAGTAGGGGAGGGGGAGATATAAATGTAATTTTTTCAAGATATTTTCAAGTCACTTTCCCCCACTGTGGCTGCAGCCATCCTCTAGTTGCATTAGCGGCCAATTAAGAGAAAGTAGTGGCATTAGTGGCATTTTTCTTTCAAAATAGTGGCATCGCTCAAAAAGTGTCAAATAGTGCTCGCCCTTAAATTTCATGAAAAGCGAAGAAAGCACTCGAAATTTATCTTCCAAGAGCCCATTGCTAAAGGAAGTATGCGTGAATAATCCGTTGATTAACGTGGAGGATCGCACTCGACGCGATAAAATGTCCCGAGGAGGAGAATAGCGTTAATCATTGAAGGAAGCATGGTAGGTGTTCGCTGTTCGTTGCAATAAGTGAATAAGCCATAGCGGGTAAAATAATTTATTACCCCCGTTATTTTCGGAAATATATGTATAGCCATATTGCATATAGTAGGTCGGTCGGTCTGTCGAGTGACGTTTGAGCAGACAGACGGCTGCAAGTCTGCAACCTTCGTCATTTACTCTTTGGAACTGTCCATTTCGTATATTATCATCCAACTTTGGTCTAAACTCTAAAGACTGACTCACCTTCAACCGACTGACTTTTTGCCTTTTGGTTTCTTTTTCACTCTACATATTTCATTTTTACTATACTCAAAACTGCTATTTTTATTATTATTCAAATTACATCATCAGAAACACGATCTAAATCATGGTGGAGTTGAACAAACTTTGATTGAAAAGGCATTGCTTATGGGATCAGGACATAGAAATTATGTCCATGTCTCTACCCGATGGATGATTTAAAGTTCCTAGTCAGTTTGAAAGAGTTTGACAGATTTGAATGATTTCAGACGATTTTTAAAGATTTCAAGAGATTTCTTAACATTCATAAAGATTTAAAAGATTTCAGATTTGGAACAAGAAGTTTTGGTAAAGAATTTTAATTCTGATTTGGAACATCGGGTACAATCTGTTCAATAGCAACAGATTAAGGTAAAGGTACCTATCATGAAACATGTCCCAATTATGAAACATTTTGGCAAATAATTCGATTTATAAATAATTTAAACATTTTTGAGTACAAATTATTATAAAGTATGAAATTTAGGTGATTCATCTATATAAAAAGCAAGTATGGTTCTAAAGTTTTAAACACTAAAAAATCATTTTAATTATCCAACCTTAAAACTCGGGAAAATTGACTGCCGAGTCAGAAAGATTGATACCTATAATTTATTTTATCATGTTTATTCACAAATTTCGAATACTTCACATGTGTCATAGATTAAATGATAGCTGAAGGTTTATAGATTTGAGATTTTGGAACTTTCTCTTTATTTGGATACAACATTATTTTTTAATTATTTGTTTCATCATACGTACACCTTTTTTAACACGGTCCATATTTATAGAACAGAAGTACGTTTGCAATAAAATGTATTCTTAATTATATTAATATAGCTTATATTATGTTATTATTATATAATAGTTAAACTTTAAGTGAAACAAATTAATTTCCAACAACAAAAAAAACGGATTTTCAACAAAATAGTTCAATTTTCAACCAATGTGATAAATTTTCAAATAAAATTATGAATCTTCAACCGGAATAATTGAATTTTAAACCAAACAGATACATTTTCAACTACAATGATAAATCTTTAACTGGAATGATTGAATTTCCAACTAAAAAGATGAATATTCAACCATGAAAATTAATTTTCTACACAAAAATTTCGAATTTTTAACACAATATATGAAGTTGCAACCAACTTGTTGAATTCGCAGCTGAAAATGGTAAATTTTTAACCAATAGTTGAATTTTACAAAGTAAAAAGAGATGAATTATCAACAAAAAATGGAACAGTCAAATGGTAACTTAAACAAATTAATTTTAAACAAAAAAAAACTGATTTTGAACGAAACAGTTCAATTATCAACGAATGTGATGAATTTTCAACTACGATGATGAATCTTCAACTGGAATAATTGTTGAATTTTATACCAAAAAGGTATAACAATTTCCGACCAAATAGTTCAATTTTTAAATAAAAAAGATCAATTATCATCCAAATAGTTGAATTTTCATCCAGAAAAATTTCATTTTTTAACAAAAATAGAATAGTTAAATTTTTTGTTTTAAAAAACTAATTTTTAACAACAAAAAAAAACGAATTTCCAACAAAATAGTTAAATTTCCAATTGAAATAGTTAAATTTTCGTTCGGGAATATTGATTTTCAACAAGGTAGTTGAATTTTCAATCAGATATGAATTTTCAATTACATTTATAAACCTTCAACGATAAAAATTAATTTTTAACAAAATAGTTTAACAGTTAACCACGGAATTGAATTTTCAACTGAAACAGATGAGTTCTCAACGAACAATTTAATATAATTGAAATTTTAAACAAAAAAGATTTTAATTTTGAATAAAAAACAGTTGAATTCAACCAAAAAATACAAATTTTCAAGAATAGTTAAGTTTTCAATTAAAAAATAATTTTCAGTCAACATAAAAAATAAAGTTAAAACAATCTCTTCAATTTTGAAGAAAAAGTATGAATTTTCAACCGAGAATATAAAGTTTTTCACAAAATGGACGAATATTCAATAAAACATATGCAGTTATTATTAAGTACAATGAAAGAAAAAAAAACGAAAAGGATTTCATTTTTTATTGGCCAACAATTTCTAAAGAAAGCAGAACCATAAATAAACAAATTCTTAATTTGTTGCAAACAGAAGTCGTCTTTGTGAAATTTTTGGGAATATTTTTAAATCTTTGTAAAGTCATTGACATCCTTGAAATATTTGAAATCTTCCGAAATCTTTGTGGAATTTTTGAAATATTTGAGAAATTTTTGAAATATTTGTGAAATCTATCTTTAATTTTTATTTTTGAAATCTCTTGTGTTCCTTTGAAATCATTGAAATCTTCTCAAATTTGTTGAACCTTTTTTAAATCGTTCAAAATCATCGAAATTTTTTGAAATGTTTGAAATCTGGTTATCTGTACCCTTAATGAAAATTTTGAAATTCTTGATATCTTTTGAAATCCTTACGAATACTTTTGAATATTTTTGGAATCTTTCTGAAATCTTTTGTACTGGTTTGAAATCATTGAAATATTTAAAATCTTTGTGAAATCTTTTGAAATCTAGTAAAAATTTTTGAAATTGTTCAAATTCTCATAAATTTTCAAATCTTTGAAATTCTTTCGAAATCTTGATGAAATTTGTATGCAATCTTTGACATTTTTGATGAAATCTTTGAAATTTTTATGAGATCATTGAAATCTTTCTTGAAATCTTTCTGAAATCTTTTGTATTAATTTGAAATCGTTTAAAATCTTTGAAATTTTTGAAATCTGGTTATCTGTACCCTTGCTGAAAATTTTGAAATTCTGGAAATCCTTTGAAATCCTTATGAATCCTTTTGAATATTTGTAAATATTTCTGAAATCGTTTGTATTAGTTCGAAATTAATAAAACATTTATAATCTTTGTGAAATCTGTTGAAATCTTCCAAAAAACTTTGAAATCGTTTAAAATCTTTGACATTTTTTAAATCTGGTTATCTTGTCCCGTGATGAAAATTTTCAAATTCTTGATATCTTTTGAAATCCTTATGAATTCTTTTGAATATTTGTAAAATCTCTCTAAAATCTTTTGTACTGGTTTACAATCATTGAAATATTTAAAATCTTTGCGAAATCTTTTGAAATGTTCTAAAAATTTTTGAAATTGTTCAAATTCTCACAATTTTTTCAAATCTTTGTAATTCTTATATTCTTTTAAAATCTTAATAAAATTTGTATGAAACCTTTGAAATCTTTTATGAATTATTTGAAATTTGTATGAGATCTTTGAAATATTTGTGAAGTGTTTCTGAAATCTTTTGTACTGGTTTGAACTCATTGAAATATTCCAAATCTTTGTGAAATCTTTTGAAATCTAGTAAAAAGTTTTGAAATTTTTAAAATTCTCAAAAAAATTTTAAATCTTTGAAATTCTTGTATTCTTTTGAAATCTTTAGGAAATTTGTATGAAACCTTTGAAATTTTTCATGAAATCTTTGAAATTTATGTGAGATCTTTGAAATATTTGTGCAATATTTTGTACTCATTTGAAATCATAAAAATATGGCAAATCTTTGTGAAGTCTTTTGAAATGTTCTAAAAAAATTTGAAATCGTTTAAAATCTTTGAAATTTTTTGTATATGTTTCAAATAATTGAAATATTTAAAATCTTTGTGAAATGTTTGGAAATCTAAAAAAAAAAATTTTAATCGTCAAAATTCTGAAAATTTATTAAGTTAAATACCACAAAAAAATGTGTACTTCAAAATTCTACATTAGCGGAGAAGAAATTAAAAACTGATAGAATCAATCACAATATTGAAGTCTGTTCATTGCAAAATATAAAATAATTTGTACAGTCTACAAAAAGTGCCTTAAAATCTCTTTATTTATTCTGTAATTAAAAAAAGGGATAAATTATATCTTGATAAATGAAAAACTTTTCAGTAGCAAGATTGCTTCTAAACGAGATGTTTATTTTCATAATAGACTAAAAGATTTAAATTACTCTTCGCATTTCAATAAAAGAACTGTTTTAAAAGCAAAAAAAAAAAAATAATTCGAAATCAAGTTTCTCATTAAAAATTCTAGCAGATTTACAGGTTTTCAAGGTTTTGAAAAAATTAAAGGAGAATTCCAGGTTTTCCAGGTTCTCAAGGTCGCTGGACACCCTGATCTTCAGAATGTTAATTTTTCACATTCGCTACCAAGGAGCTTTTATGTATTCCATGATGACTTCACGGCAAAAATTTGTAGTTCAAACAGAAAAATACTAAAAAATCAAAATAACAAATTGAAAAATTAAAATAAATAACTAAAATATATTTGAATAAAGTAATTTTTGTTTTTGAAACAGCCAACTGTAACCTCCAATCAATCATTTTTATATCTTAGTCTAAAAACGGTTTCTGCTAATACTTCTACATATTTTCATTTAAAATATAACTTTATATAATCTGTTTAATTGCAAGGTAAACTTTTAAATAAATTATAAATTTCAAACCTCTATCATAATTAATCTTATTTTATTAGCGTAATGTGCATAGTTCAAGCATTCTGAATTCAGCTATATAATATCTTTTTCTTACAAATTTATTTATGTGACTCATTAATAATAATACTTATAATCACTGGTTTAGTTATCAATTTTTTCCGTGTTCTACATGGAAACGGGTTTTATAATTTAAATAAAAAATTCTGTGAGACAGCCAACTTTTTTGCGTGTAATTTTTGGTAATTAGAATTACAATTTTGTTTCTGAACAGAAAAGTTTGTAAAGAATTGTGATTCTGAATTTGAACAGAGCTTTTTTTTAAATTTTCTTCTTCTAAATCAGAATCTAAATTATTTTCAAAAATTCCCGTTCCATGTTAAAAGTCCTTTGTTCGGAGTCGAATATTAATTTTTTGCGATAATTCCTTGATCCAAGTCAGGAATAATTATAATTCTTTACGGAAATTCCCGGTTCTACCTCAAAATCATGATTCGTTCAGAAAATTCTCTATCAAAGTCAAATTTTTTGGGGGAAATTGCCTCTTCCAAAGTCAAAAATTCCATTTTTTAAGACAATCTCGGTTCCAAAGTCAAAATTTTAAATCTGTACGGAAATTTCAAGTCCCAATTGTCAAAATTATATTTTTTTGCTGAAATTCCGTTTCCCAAACATAAAATAATAATTTTTAATGAAATCCCTTATACCAACTCAAAATTATAATTCTTTCAGAAAATTCACTTTTTCAACTCTGAATTTAGAGTTATAATATTTATGGAATTTCTATATTCAAGACATTTCAAAATCATAAAATAAAATTTTCTGCAGCATCCTTAAAACATCATCTATTTTGAAAATCGGAACAGAAATTTTTTTTATATACTCAATACGCCCCAAAGTATTTTTCAATATTATTCCAGAATTTTTTTGTGCAATTTTCGACTTCAGATTCGGATTCGACGATTAAAAAAAAAAAAACAAAAAACCACTTTCAAACATGATGTGATTATTTTTACATTTTCGTCTGCCATATTGGATCCGCCATCTTGAATTTTTTTAAATCGAAAATTTTAAGTTCAGATTGGAAGTCAGCGACGAAAAAAATAACCAGAAAGAGATTTTGTAAAAATTTTGGATGTAAGGGAAAATATTTGACTCAAGGGATAATGGATTTTTTAACTGATTATGGTTATCTGCAATTTCACGGTCATTGTAAGACCCGAAACAAACAAAAAAGCCAATATTCTCTTTTTGGAAAAAAGTCGATTTTTGCGTTTGAAGTATTTCAAAATTTTTTTTAATTAAAAATTTAATCACAAGTTCCTTGTATATATGATTTTTCGACTGATGAGGGTAGTCTGCAATTCCACTGACATATTAATATAAAAAATTGAAGAAATCCGTAGAACTATGTAGTAAAAAAGTCGATTTTTACGTTTAAAATATTTAAAAATTAAAAAAATCATGATTTTCACTTATTTTTTCTTAATATACATAACACATTCTGAAACTTAAGGTGCTAAGAGGAAGCATTGATGTTCCAGAAACTTTTTAATTAATTGGACTATATATTGGAAAAAATAGTTCATAAAGGAAACATACTAAGAGATAATCATATGAAAAACTATTTATCACTGAGAGAAACTATTTTGTTTAATATTGTATATACCAATTAATTGTTTATTATTTCGAATATATAAATCGACTTTTTCACAAAATAGCCCAACGATTTTTTTTTTAAATATCCGTGGGCTTGCAGACTACCATAATCAGTTAGAAAATCCCCTATACAAAAACCTTGTGATTAAATTGTTATTTTTTTTCAATACTTTGAATATAGAAATTGATTTTTTTCAAAAAGGACCTGATGTATTTTCTTGTTTCTGATCTTGAAATATACGTGCGATTACAGAATGCCATAATCAGTTGGAAAATCCATTTTGCAGCAACCAGGTGATTAGCTTTTTATTTTTTTGAAATGCTTTGAACATAAAAATCGATTTTTTCAAGAAGTGGCTTTATGGATTTTTCTGGTCGATTACAGACTACTATAATCAATTTTAAAATCACTTATACTAGGACCAAACAGTAAAAAAAATTGAATTAAGATTGAAAAGAAATCCATTTTATCATGAATAACTTATGCAAAAAAACGCAAAAAAAAATGATTCACAATTAAATAATAAATTTCCAAAAAACTTCACTTTTTTTGTAAAAAGAATGTTTTGAATTTTAGACATTTTTTTCGAAATGCATTTAAATATTTTAGATAGTTTTCTTTTCCGAATTGGAAAATATAATAATCCGAATAGATTGGTTTCAGAATCACCTACAAAAAAGTAAAAAAATAAAATAAAAAGAATAACAGGAAAATGTAAATGAACGTTCATCGAGGGTTTCAAGAATCCGGTTCTGACTGAAATTTGTCATCCCTGTTCGGGACTGTCACATAAAGTAGCCCTGAGTGAGAACCGTTTTGAGGAATTTCCGGCGTAAGGTAGGTCCTGAGTTTTGTAGGTATTTGTGTTTCACAGATATCCTGATATCGGGGATCGTCTTTGGAGATTCGGGCTATAAAATAGGTTAATTGCTGTGTAACATGTAACGTTCTAACACCAAGCAATTAACATTCTAGGCGGTAGTCATAAAGATGAACAGTTTCTGTGTATTGCAAGCCCCTTAATCCCAAACAGGAGACTCCTTTCAATTTAAACGATTCTGATATCTTCTAGGAGCGCCCTTTATGGAAACGTTATATTTAATAATAATAATAGCTAACTGTATGACTACCTGATAATTATCTACTAATTAGGTATTTTCACTTCAACCACAAGTAACCTTCGATCTGTTTTTGCCCTATTTTTCTAATATCTTCGTAAAAAATAATTTTTTTATATAAGTGTATTTGAAAAATAGCTTTCATTATGTAAGGACTATTTAATAAAATAGTAATATAGTAATAATTACACCGGCACACAAAAAAAGTGGTCTGCCCGGCGGACTACACCGGCATATCTATATGTTTTTGGGGTCGC
>JAABKJ010008140.1:0-11526 GCA_011634705.1 Andricus grossulariae | reverse complement strand
TATATATATATATATATATATATAATAAAATAAAAATAGGCACTTGAAAATATATTCTATTTACGGCATAAGTTGCACATAATAAACGCACTGAAATTCTTACTCTCAATTATTCATTTGAGCTTAACGTTTTAACAAGCTAGAAGAATTATATACCATTTTAGCAAATTCTTCAGATTTTGACAACGGATTCTTTCCAGATGATTAATGTACAACTTGGGCAATATTGTGTTATTGTAGGAATTTCAATTGCAAAATCTTATAAATATTAAATTTTTTATTATTATTTTATTGGCCTGCTTTCAATTATCACTGATCAACAAAAATGACCTATGTCCTCGCTTAATGCGACATATCATTTCCGAAGTACATTTCAATGCTGAACACAAATCTGGCTTCAGTTTGTTGCTTTTGGGTCTAGTTTAATAGATATTTTCAATCAAAATTGTCAATAAAAAACTGTTTAACCGTTTTTTTAAAGGGCGAAAAATATTTTTCCGCCCGCACAGCTGGGAAGGTCGATGTACTTTTCAACGCAGTTTTCGAATATTGTCTTACTTCAGCAATATCTACAACGGATTTTGAGATATTCTCAAAAAAACTGAAAAAAGTGAAAAATGTACTCAAATTTCAATTTACTATAATTTAGGATATATTTACTTTTTTTACATAAACTACCGGTCGATTTGTTTGTTCTTTTATAAAAAATGATTATCTGAAAAAATTTTCAATTCGGGTTATCTGTTTCTGAGATATCTTGAAAAATGTTCACATTTATCTTTAATTTTTAAAATCTTATACCTAATACTGTTCCCGGTATCAAATGTTCAATTGTAAAACATAAGGCGATCAATCACATTGTCATTTGTTTATGTATTTTATACAGATCTAAAACACAAGAAGATCACTCACATTGTCATTTGTTTCTGAACTTGATGCAGTTCTAAAAATTAAGATGATCGATCACATTGTTATTTGTTTCTCAATTTCGTACAGTTCTATAACTTAAGACGATCAATCACATTATTACTTTTTTATGAATTTCATACAGTTATAAAACATAAGACGATGAATTGCATTTTGATATGTTTCAGAATTTCATGCAGTTCTAAAAAATAAGACGATCGATTTAGAATTTAATAAAAATGTGATCGATCGTCATATGTTTCACAACTGTATGAAATTCAGAAACGAATGATAATGTGATTGATCGCCTTATGTTTTAGAACTTTATGCAAATTATAAACAAGTAGTAATGTGAGTGATCGTCTTAAGTTATAGAACTACGCAAAATTCAGAAACAAATCAGAATGTGCATGATCGTCTTATGTTTCAGAGCTATATGAAGTTTGTGAAAAAGTAGAATTTGATTCATCTTCTTATGTTTTAGAACTGTATGAAATTCAGAAACGAATGAAATGTGAATGCCTTATGTGTGAGTGATCGTTTCACGTTTTAGAACTGTATGAAATTCATGAACAAGTAGCAATGTGATTGATCGCCTCATGTCGCAGAACTGCATGAAATTCATAAACATGTAACAATGCGATTGATCGTCTTATGCTTCATGACTGTATGAAATTCAGAAACGAATGAAATGTGAGTGACTGTCTTATGTTTCAGAATTACATGAAATTCGGAAACAAATGATAATTTGATTTATCGCCTTATACTTTAGAACTGTATAGAAATGATAAACAAGTAACAACATAATTGATCATCTTATGCTTTAGAACTGTATGAAATTCATAAAACAGTAACAATGTGATGGATCGTCTTATCATTCACAACTATCTGAAATTCAGAAACGAACGAAATGGATTGTATTATGTTTTAGAACTGTATAAAAATTATAAACAATGTGACGGGTCGTCTTATGTTTGAGAACAACATATATTTCCGAAAAAAATGATAATGTGAGTGATCGCCTTATGTTTCAGAATTGTATAAAATTCGTAAACAAGTAAAATTTCATTGATCGTCTTATGTTTTAGAATTGTATGAAATTCAGAAACGAATGAAATGTGAATGCCTTATCTGTGAGTGATCGTTTCATGGTTTAGAACTGTATGAAATTCATGAACAAGTAACAATGTGGTTGATCGCGTTATGTTTTAAGACTCTATGAAATCCATAAACAAGTAACAATGTGATGGATCGTCTCATGTTTCATAGCTGTATGAAATTCAGAAACGAATGATATGTGAGTGACTGTCTTCTGTTTTAGAACTGCATGAAATTCGGAAACAAATGACAATGTGATTGATCGTCTTATGTTTTAGAACTGTATGAAAATTATAAACAAGTAACAATGTGATTGATCGTCTCATGCTTCGGAACTGCATGCAATTCAAAAACAAATAATAATGTGATTGATCGTCTTGTTTTAGAACTGTATACAATTTATGATCAAGTAACGATGTGATGGATTGTCTTATGTTTCATATCTATATGAAATTCAGAAACGAATGAAATGTGAGTGATTGTCTTATTTTTTAGAACTGTATGAAAATTATAAACAATTACAATGTGACTGATCGTCTTATGCTTGAGATCTGCATACATTTCCGAAACAAATAATAATGTGAGTGATCGTCTTATGTTTCAGAACTGCATAAAATTCGAAAACAAATAACAATGTGATTGATCCTGTTGTTTTAGAACTGTATGGAATTTATGATCAAGTAACAATGTGATGGATTGCCTTATGTTTCATAACTCTATGGAATTCAGGAACGAATGAAATGTGAGTGATTGTCTTATGTTTTAGAACTGTATGAAAACTATAAACAAGTAAAAATGTGACTGATCGTCTTATTTTTGAGAACTGCATGAATTTCCGAAACAAATAATGATGTGAGTGATCGTCTTATGTTTCAGAACTGTATGAAATTAGTAAGCAACTAGAATATGATTGATCGGCTCATGTTGTAGAACAGTATGAAATTTATAAAAAAAAGTTGCAATGTGTTTAATCGCCTTAAGTTTTGGAACAATATGAAATTCATGAACAACTAACAATTTGATTGATCGTCTTGTGTTTCGCAACTGCATGAAATTCAGAAGCAAATGACAATGTGAGTGATTGTCCTGTGTTTTAGAACTGCATAAAGTTCAAACACAAATGTCAATGTGATTAATCGTCTTATATTTTAGAACTGTATGGAAATTATAAACAAGTAACAATGTGATTGATCGTCTCAAGTTTCTGACCTGCACGAAATTCAGAAACAAATAACAATGTGAGCGATCATCCTAAATTTTACAATTGCATGAAGTTCAGAAACAAATGACAATGTGATTGATCGCCTTATATCTAAGAATTGTATGAAAATTATAAATAAGTAGCAATGTGATTGATCGTCTTAAGTTATAGAACTACACGAAATTCTGAGACAAATAACAATGTGAGCGACCTTCTTGATTTTAGAACTGCATGAAATTCATAAACAAATGAAAATGTGATTGATCGCCTTATGTTTTAGAACTGTATGCAAATTACAAAAAGTGGCAAATAAAATAAAATTAGTAATATTTTTTGCAAAAATGGGATAATAAAGAACTGTGAATATATATTTTCTTTTAATTCTGTCAAAAATCGGGGTGACAAAAATCCCGAAGAATAGAATTCTCGAGACTGTAAGATTTCGGAAAAATAAAATATTGGAAAATAAAAATTGCCGAAATATAAAAATCCCCATTTGAAAACTTCTTGAATAAGAAAATTCACGAACAATTTATAATATTAGAGAATTTGAAATTTTCTGAATAATAAAATATTATCGATTTTTATTTCGAAAAGGCTTATTTTGTGGCTAGTTAGAAATAAATATAAGGGTTGGTTTGGAAAAATCTTTTTTTTTTATGTTTATAAACAGATTCAAGATTTGGACCGGGAAACGGCTTATTTTGTGTTTGAAAATTAAGAAATTATCTAGTTGGATCGGAAAAATTGCTTATTTTGTGTTTCATTGTCAAAGAAATATTTAGTTGGATTGAAAAAGGTTTTAGTTTGTGTTTCATTCTCATTGAATTATTTAGCTTATTTTGTGTTTCATCATTAGCAAATTATTTATTTGGAACGGAAAAGGGCTTATTTTGTGTTCTCTTACCAAGAAATTATCTAGTATTGTCTGGAAAAGGGCTTATTTTATGTTTAATGATCAAGAACTTATCTAATCGGATCGGTTATGCGCTTATTTTGCGTTTAAAAATTAAAAAATTATCGATTTTGATCGAGAAAAGGCTTATTTTCAGTTTCATTGTTAAGAAATTATCTATTTGGATCGGGAAAGGGTTTTGTATTTAATTACCAAGAAATTATCTAATGAAGTCTGAGAATGGGCTTATTTTGAGATTAATTATTAAGAAATTATCTAGTGTAGTCGGAAAATGGGCTTATTTTGGGTTCAAAAATAAAGAAATGATCTATGTTTATCGGAAAAGGGCCTATTTTGTATTTCATCATGAACAAATTATTTATTCGGATCGCAAAAGGGCTTATTTTTGGTTTAATTATCAAGAAATTATCTCATCGGATCGGCCATGGGCTTATTTTGTGTTTAAAAATTAAGAAACTAACTATTTGGATCGGGAAAGGGCTTATTTTGTGTTAAATTATCAAGAATTTATCTAGAATAGTCATGAAATGGGCTTATTTTGGGTTTAATTATTAAGAAATTATTTAGTCGAATCGATTATGGGCATTTTTTGTGTTAAAAATGAAGAAATTACCTATTTGGATCGGGAAAGGGCTTATTTGTGTTTAATTATCAAGAAATTATCTAGTGTAGTCTGATAATGGATCTATTTTGGGTTTGATTGTTAAGAAATTATCTATTCGGATCGGTTATGGGCTTATTTTGTGTTAAAAATAAAGAAATGATCTATTTCGATCAGATAAGGGCTTATTTTGAAATTTTTTGTCAATAAATTACTTAGTTGGATCGGAAAAAGGCTTATTTTGTGTTTCATTGTGAACAAATTATTCATTCGGATCGGAAAAGGGCTCATTTTTGGTGTAATTATCAAAAAATTATATAACTGAATTAGCCATGGGCTTATTTTGTGTTGCAAAATTGAGAAATTATCAATTTGGATCAGGAAAGGGCTTATTTTGTGTTTATTTATCAAGAAATTATCTAATCGGATCGGTTATGGGCATTTTTTGTATTTAAAAATAAAGAAATTATCTAGTTGGATCAAGAAAGGGCTTATTTTGTGTTTGATTATCAAAAAATTATCTATTTGGATCGGGAAAGGGCTTATTTTGAGTTTCATGGTCAATAAATTATTTAGCTGGATCGGTTATGGGCTTATTTTGTGTTCAAAAATCAAGAAATTATCTACTTGAATCGGTACAAGGGCTTATTTTGGGTTTTTATTATCAAGAAATTATTTATTTGGATCGAGAAAGAGCTTATTTTGAGTTTCATTGGCACCAAATTATTTAATTGGATCAGGAAAGGGCTTATTTTGTGTTTCATTATCAAGAAATTGTTCAGTCGGTTCGGAAAAAGGCTTATTTTGTGTTTCATTATCAAGAAATTGTTCAGTCGGTTCGGAAAAAGGCTTATTTTGTGTTTGATTATCAAAAAATTATCTAGTCTAATCTGGTAAAGGGCTTATTTTAGATTTAATTATCAAAAAATTATCTAATCAGATCGGTGTGCGCTTCTTTTGTGTTTAAAAATCAAGAAATTATTTACTCGGATCGGGAAATGGCTTATTTTGAGTTTAATTATTAGGAACTAATCTAGTATTGTCTGGGAAAGGGCTTATTATGGGTTTAATTATCAAACAATTATCTAATCTGATCGGTTATGCGTTTATTTTGTGTTTAAGGATCAAGAAATTATCTATTTGGATTAGAAAAGGGCTTATTTAGGCGTTTAATTATCAAGAAATGATCTAATCAGATCGGTCATGGGCATTTTTTGTGTTTGAAAATAAAGAAATTATTTATTTAGATAGGGAAAGGGCTTACTTTCAGTTTCACTGTTAATAAATTATCAAGTTGGATCGGGAAAGGGCTTATTTTGTGTTTCATTATCGAAAAATTCTCTATTAGGATCGGGAAGGGGCTTATTTTGGGTATTATTATGAATAGTTTATCCACTTCGATCAGGAAAGGGCTTATTTTGTGTTTCATTATCAAGAAATTGTTTAGTTGGTTCGGAAAAGGGCTTATTTTGTGTTTGATTATCAAAAAATTATCTAGTATAATCTGGGAAAGGGCTTATTTTAGATTTAATTATCAAGAAATTATCTAATTAGATCGGTTATGAACTTATTTTATGTTTAAAAATGGAGAAATTATCTATTTGAATAGGGAAAGGGCTTATTTTGAGTTTTATTGTCAATAAATCATTTAGTTGAGACGGAAAAGGGATTATTTTGTGTTTGATTATCAAAAAATTATCTATTTAGATCGGAAAAGGGCTTATTTTGGGTTTCATGGTCAAGAAGTTATTTAGCTGGATGGGCTATGGGCTTATTGTGTGTTTAAAAATCAAGAAATTATCTATTCGAATCGGGAAAAGTTTATTTTGTTTTGAATTATCAAGAAATTATCTAGCATAGTCTGGGAAGGGGCCTATTTTCGGTTCTATTATTAAGAAATTATTTATTTGGATCGGGAAAGTGCTTATTTTGAGTTTCATTGTCAAAAACTTATCTAATTGGATCAGGAAAGGGCTTATTTTGTGTTTCATTATCAAGAAATTGTTTAGTCGGTTCGGAGAAGGGCTTATTTTATGTTTGATTATCAAGAAATTATCTAGTACAATCTGGGAAAGGGCTTATTTTAGATTTAATTATCAAGAAATCATCTAATCAGGTCAGTTATGGACGTATTTTGTGTTTGAAAATAATGAAATTATCTATTTGAATAGGGAAAGGGCTTACCTTCAGTTGCACTGTTGATAAATTATTTAGTTGGATCAGGAAAGGGCCTATTTTGTGTTTCATTTTCAAAAAATTATCTGTTCGGATCGGGAAAGGGCTTATTTTGAGTTTCATGGTCAAGAAATTATTTAGCTGGATGGGTTATGGGCTTATTGTGTGTTTAAAAATCAAGAAATTATCTATTCGAATCGGGAGAAATTTATTTTGTTTTGAATTATCAAGAAATTACCTAGCATAGTCTGGGAAGGGGCTTATTTTCGGTTCTACGATCAAGAAATTATTTATTTGGATCGGGAAAGTGCTTATTTTGAGTTTCATTGTCAAGGAATTATTTAATTGCATCAGGAAAGGGCTTATTTTGTGTTTCTTCATCAAGAAATTATTTAGTATAATCTAGTAAAGGGCTTATTTTAGATTTAATTATCAAGAAATTATATAATCAGATCAGTTATGGACCTATTTTGAGTTTGATTATCAACAAGTTATCTAGTTGGATCAGGAAAGGGCTTATTTTGTGTTTCATTATCAAGAAATTAAATTGGGAAAGGGTTTATTTTACATTTCATGATCCAGAAATCATTCAGTTGAATCGAGAAAGGGCTTATTGCTTAATTATCAATTCGTTATCTAATCGGATCGGGTAAGGGCCTATTTTGTGTTTGAAAATCAAGACATTACCTATTTGGATCGGGAAAGGGCTTATTTTGTGGTTGATTATCAAAAAATTATCTAATCGTATCAGGAAAGGGCTTATTTTAGATTTAGTTATCAAGAAATTATCTAATCAGATCGGTTATGGACTTATTTTAAGTTCAAAAATAAAGAAATTATCCATTTGAATAGGGAAAGGGCTTTTTTTGAGTTTCATGGCCAAGAAATTATTTAGCCGGATGAGTTATGGGCTTATTTTGTGTTTAAAAATCAAGAAATTATCTATTCGAATCGGGAAAAGTTTATTTCGTGTTAAATTATCAAGAAATTATCTAACATAGTCTGCGATGGGGCTTATTTTGGGTTCTATTATCAAGAAATTATTTATTTGGATCGGCAAAGTGCTTATTTTGAGTTTCATTATCAAAAAATTATTTAATTGGATCAGAAAAGGGCTTATTTTGTGTTTCATTATCAAAAAATTGTTTAGTTGGTTCGGAAAAGGGCTTATTTTATGTTTGAAAATAAAGAAATTATCTATTTGAATAGGGAAAGGGCTTACCTTCAGTTGCACTGTTGATAAATTATTTAGTTGTATCGGGAAAGGGCTTATTTTGTGTTTAATTATCAAGAATTTATCTAGAATAGTCATGGAATGGGCTTATTTTGGGTTTAATTAATAAGAAATTATTTAATCGGATCGATTATGGGCATTTTTTGTGTTAAAAATGAAGAAATTACCTATTTGAATAGGGAAAGGGCTTATTTGTGTCTAATTATCAAGAAATTATCTAGTGTAGTCTGAGAATGGACCTATTTTGGGTTTGATTGTTAAGAAATTATCTAATCGGATCGGTTATGGGCTTATTTTGTGTTTAAAAATCAAGAAATTATCTATTCGAATCGGCAAAGGGTTTATTTTGTGTTAAATTGTCAAGAAATTATTTAATCGGATCGGGAAAGGGCTTATTTTGTGTTTGATTATCAAAAAATTATCGCATTTGATTGGGAAAGGGCTTATTCTGAGTTTCGTTCAATAAATTATTTAGCTGGATCGGTTATGGGCTTATTTTGTGTTTGATAATAAAGAAATTATCTATTTGAATAGGGAAAGGGTTTATTTTGTGTTGAATTGTCGAGAAATTATCTAGCATAGTCTGGGAAGGGGCCTATTTTGGGTATTATTATGAAGAAATTATATATTTGGATCGGGAAAGGGCTTATTTTGAGTTTCATTGTCAAAAAATTACATAATCGGATCAGGAAAAGGCTTATTTTGTGTTTCGTTATCAAGAAATTATCTAGTATAATCTGGGAAAGGGCTTATTTTAGATTCAATTATCAAGAAATTATCTAATCAGATCGGTTATGGACTTATTTTCTCTTTAAAAATAAAGAAATGATGTATTTGACTAGAGAAAGGGCTTATTTTGAGTTTTATTTTCAAGAAATTATTTAGTTGCATCGGGAAAGGGCTTATTTTGTGATTGATTATCAATACATTATCTAATCGGATCGGTTATGGCCTTATTTTGTCTTTGAAAATAAAGAAATGACCTATTTTGATCGGCGAAGGGCTTATTTTGAAATTCATTTTCAAGAAATTAATTATTTCAATCAGGAAAGGTTTTATTTTGTGTTTAACGATGAATAAATTATCTAATCGGATCGGTTATGCGCTTATTTTGTATTCAAAAATCAAGAAATTATCTACTTGGATCGGGAAATGGCTTCTTTTGAGTTTAATTATCAAGAACATATCCAGTATTGTCTGGGAAAGGGATTATTCTGTGTTTAATTATCAAACAATTGTCTAATCGGATCGGTTATGCGTTTATTTTTTGTTTATAGGTCAAGAAATTATCTGTTTGGATCGGGAAAGGGCTTATTTTGTGTTTAATTATCTAGAAATGATCTAATTAGATCAGTCATGGGCATTTTTTTGCTTAAAAATAAAGAAATTATCTATTTGGATCGGTGAAGGGCTTATTTTGAGATTCATTGACAAAAAATTATCTAATCGGATAGGTCATGGGCATTTTTTGTGTTTAAAAATAAAAAAATTATTTATTTGTATCGGGAAAAGGCTTACTTTCAGTTTCACTGGTCATAAATTATTTAGTTGGATCAGGAAAGGGCTTATTTTGTGTTTCATTACAGGCAAATTTTTTGTTTGGATCGGGAAAGGGCTTAATTTGAGTTTCATAGTCAAGAAATTATTTAGATGGATCGGAAAAGGGCTTATTTTGTGTTTCATTAGCAAGAACTTATTTAGTCGGTTAGGAAAAGGGCTTATTTTGTGTTTGATTATCAAAAAATTATCTAGTATAATCCGGGAAAGGGCTTATTTTAGATTTAATTATCAAGAAATTATCTAATCAGATCGGTTATGGACTTATTTTGTGTTCGAAAATGAAGAAATGATCTATTTGATTAGGGAAAGGGCTTGTTTTGAGTTTTATTGTCCAAAAATTATTTAGTTGAGACGGGAAATGGAGTATTTTGTGTTTGATTATCAAGAAATCATCTAATCAGATCGGTCATGGGCATTTTTTGTGTTTAAAATAAAGAAATTATCTATTTGGATCGGGGAAGGGCTTACTTTCAGTTTCACTGTTAATAAATTATTTAGTTGGATCGGGAAAGGGCTTATTTTGTGTTTCATTATCAAAAAATTATCTACTTGGTTCGGAAAAGGGCTTCATTTGAGTTTCGTGGTAAAGAAGTTATTCAGCTGGATCGGCTATGGGCTTATTCTGTTTTTAAAAATCAAGAAATTATCTATTTGGATCGGGAAAGGGCTTATTTTGATTTTCATTGTCAACAAATTATTGAATTGAATCAGGAAAGGGCTTGTTTTGTCTTTCTTTATCAAGAAATTGAGTAGTCGGTTCGGGAAACGGCTTATTTTGTGTTTCATTATCAAGAAATTATCTAGTATAATCTGGGAAAGGGTTATTTTAGATTTAATTATCAAGAAATTATCTGAACAGCTCGTTTATGGACTTATTTCGTGTTTAAAAAACAAGAAGTCTATTTGAATAGGAAAAGGGCTTATTTTGAGTTTCATGGTCGAGAAATTATTTAGCTTGATAGGTTGTGGGCTTATTTTATGTTTAAAAATCGACAAATTATATATTTAGATCGGAAAAGGGCCTATTTTGAGTTTCGTTGCCAAAAAAGTATTTAGTTGAACAGGGAAAGGGCTTATTTTGTATTTAATTATCAAAAAATTGTCTACTTGGAACAGGACAGGGCTTGTTTTGAGTTTCATGATCAAGAAATCATACAACTGGATCGGTTATGGGCTTATTTTATGTTTGGAAATAAATAAATCATCTATTTGGATCAGGAAAGGGCTTATTTTGAATTTAATGGAAAAGAAATTATTTAGCTGGATCGGTTATGGGCTTATTTTGTGTTTAAAAATCAAGAAATTATCTATTTGAATCGGGAAAAGGTTTATTCTGTGGTAAATTGTCAAGAAATTATCTTGCAAACTCTGGGAAGTGGCTTATTTTGGGTATTATTATCAAGAAATCATCTATTTGGATCAGGAAAAGGCTTATTTTGAGTTTTATTGTCAAGAAATTATTTAATCGGATCAGGGAAAGGCTTATTTTGTGTTTGATTATCAAGAAATTATCTAGTATAATCTGGGAAAGGGCTTATTTTATATTTAATCATCAAGAAATTATCTAATCAGATCGGTTATGGACTTATTTTGTGTTTAAAAATAAAGAAATTCTCTATTTGAATAGGGAAAGGTTTTATTTTGTGTTAAATTGTCGAGAAAAAACCTTGCATAGTCTGGGAAGGGGCTTATTTTAAGTATTATAATCAAGAAATTATCTATTTGGATCGGGAAAGGGCTTATTTTGATTTTCATTGACAACAAATTATTGAATTGGATCAGGAAAGGGATTGTTTTGTTTTTCTTTATCAAGAAATTGAGTAGTCGGTTCGGAA
>JAABKJ010008139.1:0-11526 GCA_011634705.1 Andricus grossulariae | reverse complement strand
GAAATCGGTTGTGATCTAATTTAATATTTTTTTGCTATCAGCAGGTCAAAATAAAATAGTAGAGGTCAAAATTGTTCGCCTAGAATAGATCGAAATAAATTTTGTAGCTGCATGCTGTTCAATAAAACTACCATAGTTTTCATTTAAATCGAAATACTGACAGAAAAAAATTATTTTTCTGAAGAAATAGCGTGTTATACATAAAAATATTATTGAGAAAAATCTTTGAAAAAAGTGACGCAGCTAGATCGTGCAACTTTTTCTAGTCACTTAAAGCAATGTGACCTTCTTTATAAAATTGCAGCTAATCGACTTTGTTCGTTTCTCTCACTAGTTCGCCACTTAGTTTCAATTATAATCACATTGAGATTTTCAAACATAAAATTAAAAACGTACAAAATGGTACCTATTTCGTTGTGAACTTTGAAAATTACATAATTCATTATAGAAGGCTTATAATAAGCATGCAAGTTTGAATTAAAAGCGTTTATAATGGAACAATTTTTAAACGCAAGAATTTTCAGTTTTAAAATGTTTTTGTTTTTTTTTTCAAATTGCAAGCCTCAATATTTTGAAACAGTTTTGTGAAGAATGGTCCAAATTAAGTTATTAGAAAATGAATAACTTTATGTTGCAATTCGAGTGTCAAATTTTTATAAAACATTAATATTTCAATAATTTCAAGTATAAGGTGTTAAGAATTCGACTGTAGTATAATAAAGCCAGGCACTGTTTTCAAATTTCATGGGATTTTCGTGAATTATGATTATGTTAACGCTTTGATGAAGATGAAGAAATAATAATGAATCTGCAATGATGGTCAAATTTATCATCATTATCAGTATAATGTACCAAATTATTTGCCGGAGCAAATAATTTATTTCCGCTTTGCTTTGAATAATGCAGACCTTGAAATGACCAAGCCTAGAGTAAATAAAAATCCAGGACCATTTTTTAAATCATAGGAAGATAGACATTTTCCTTTTTTGAGATGAAATTTGATTTTAGGAGTTTTTCCTTCGATGTAAGGCAAAAGTAAGAATTTTCATGTCATTTCAATTAACAACGGAATGTTTTACTCCCTGATCGATTCCTTGGTATCTTCAATTTTTTTATTTAGGTAGTAGTAAATTTCTTCTCAAATATTCGTTTTCCAAATTAAAATTCAATTCAATTTAATTAAAATTTTCTCAATAATATTAAATAAAAACATGGCCAATAAAATGTGAAGATTAAATCACGGAATAAACTCATCTCCTGTTAATTAAACTTCGTTGAAAATTAAAAAATATACGTTTGGAGAATCTGGATGCGAGGCGTGAATAAAGAAAGGTAAAATGATTGAGAGCATGAACAATTTAATGTCATCATTTCGAGGATAAATAACTTGAAAGAAAACTTAGTTGGAGGTGACGTAGTCTATTTGCGTGTATCGCAATAAACTTCTAATTGCTTTGATAAAGCTTAAAGTCTTACACAATTGCCTTCTTTTTGCAAACATATATATTTATCACTATTAAAATTTTTGTATATATATATGTATATAGCTATATATAATAAACAGCTCTAACAAATTAATATATTCTTTCTAAGTTAACAATTTTATCATTTTGTTTCACAAATGTTCGAGAAACCGAACAAAAAATTTGAACTGAGACCGTTTTATGAATACTCAAATTCTTAACTTAAATTTAGGAAAGAAAACTTTGAAAACTCTTTACGATTACTCAAATTGCCTCTTAGCAAGGCATATTTATGTTTATATATCGTCAGTACAATTATCCTTCAACTAAAATCTTACATTCATCAGAGATATCGTCTAATAAATTTCACATCATCTAAAATTGATTTTTCGAGTTGGATCGAGTGCAAATTGTGATTCTTTTACAAAAATCCTTAATCCAGATCTGAATCATTTTTTTTTTGTTTGCAAAAAGCTATTGTTTCAAATCAGAATTATGATTCTTCTGAAAATCCTTTCCTCGCAATGCAGAGCTATAGTTATCTGGGAAAGTTCTCTTTCTTTTTTTAAGTCCCTGTTTCAGACCAGAATCAGAATTCGTCGAAAAGATTCCACATTTTAAATTAGATTGTTCTCATTTCAGAACATTTCTTGTTACAACTCACAATTATAATTTTCTTTCGAATTTCCTGTTCCAAGTCAGAATGATAATTCTTTTCAAAAATCCTCCATGCATAGATGAAATTATCGTGTATCATTAGAAAGATTCCCTGTTTGAGATCTGAATTATAATTGTTTTTCGCAAATTCGTTGGTCTAAACCCAAATCAGACGTTCCAAAAATTCGACGTTCCAAGTTCAAATTGTTACTCATTTGAAACATTTCTTGTTGCCGCTCAAAATTATAATTGAAAAAAAGTGCCCCATTTTAAGTCAGAATTATATTTCTTCTCGAAAATTGTCTCATCCAAGTTGTTGAAAATTCCTTATTTCATATCTAAATTATAAATTTTTCTTACAATTCAGAATTATAAGTCTTTTTGAAATTTGTTTACTTCAGATCTGAATTATAATTTTTGTTCGAAAATGCGTTGTTCCAAATAAGAAATATAATTTTTCGGAAAATTCTTTGTTTCAGATCAGAATTATAATTCTTTCTTGAAAATTCCTTGGTTCGGATCAGAATTAGAATTTTTGTATAAAAAGTACCTGTTCCAAATCAGATTCAGAATTCTTTCCGAAGATTCCTCGTTTTAAATTCAAATTGTTCTTATTTTCGAATGTTCCTTGCTACAACTCAAAATTATAATTTAAAAAAATTACCTCTTCCAGGTCAGAATTATCGGGTAAATGTACTGGTGGTTGGACAACAAGTCTAAGGTCGCACACTACTTTTTGAAGGCCAGATATATGCAAAAGTATTCAAGTTTGCACTTTCATAACATTATAATAATTTGGTCAAGATGAAATAAATATTCGTTCGACCGATACATACCTGTCCGGAGACCCGTTCACTCACCCTAATTCTTCTCAAATATTTCCTGTTCTGAATCAGAATGATCATTCATTTCGATTAAGAATCCCCCATCCAGAAACAAAATTATCTTGAAGCTTTGAAAAGATTTCTCGATTCTAACCTGAATTATAATCGTTTTTATAAAATTCCCTGTTCTTAGTCAAAATTTAAATCCTTTCGGAAAATTCCTTGTTTCACATCAGAATTAAGCTTTTATTTCAAAAATATCCTGCTATAAACAAAAATCAAAATTATTCTCGAACAGTCTACGTCGCAAGTTCAAAATGTTACTCCTTAGGTAAATTTCTTGTTTTATTTTTTAATAATAATCTTTTTTTTTCAAAAATTTTCCGTTCCAAATCACAATTATGATTTTTCTCGAGAGGTCGCTCGATAACGTATGTACCTCGCGTTACGCGCTCGGTCTTTGTATTTTCCCCACTTTTAAAATTGAAGGTCAAAGCATCAACAACTATAATTTGGTGATTGTGAATTATCTTTTATTAAAGCTCCTTCGGCTCTAACGAAAACATTCTCATCACGTGTCTCGTGCTTCACTTTCAATTTCATCGAAAATGCGAACTTTTCTACATTATTTTTCACTATACTATATCAAGTGTATATTACATATATTTATTTCTGTACCTCGGTATGGGACTATTTATTCAGATATTGCAAAATAATGTACACATTTAATTTTTCATGAGGCTGAATTCATTTCCAATCGGGCAGGCTGTGTGAGCTCAAGTCACAGAATCATTTGAAGACGAAATATGTTGTTTTTCAAAAGATTCTAGATTTCACGTATTTGACCGAGAACATGACAAAATTTTTTGACAAACTTATCAGTATTAAAATTTCAAAAATTGAAAACGTGGATTACCAACAATTTCTCAACATTTTCGTTCAAACTGTGATATGTTTTAAGCTATCATAGATATTAAATTTTGTCTTTCTGATTCTGAAAATGTTCTTCGTCCTCTTTTGAAATCCGTTGGACAAATTTGAAACAGTACAAAATTGACAAAATATTGGCGGTTTTTCTTAAAGACATCAAACCTAATTTTCTCAAAAACGTCAGCGTTTTTCTCTTTTGATTTTTTTTCAAGTTGGTACTAATATGGTAAATATATTTCAGTAGAGTTTATCTTGTGCCCACGTCTTGGAGAGGAGAAAGAAGTTTTTCTTGTTCTGAAAAAGAAGATTCAGGATTTTTGCAAAAAGAAGACGAGATATGAAAAAAGTTGATTGCTCAAATTTATTTCTTAAAAAAAGTTCTACAAAAATGTCTTGCGGCACTTTTTGTCTGTTTTGCGTTATTATTGAACTATTCGCTAAAATATGAATAATAACAATTTTCCGCTGTCATAAATAATCAAATAGGACGTAGATCAACAGGAACAACAAATTTTTCTGCACAATTTTTTCCTCAAAGTCTAAACATTCTAAACGAATATTCAATATTTTATATTCCAATATCATTTGATTTGTGTGACAATTATTATTTTGCATTATTCTTCGACAGTCGAGTGGACAATAGTTTCTGGCCAATCATGGTTAGTTTTTTTGTGCCACGAAGGAATTTTGTTGACCTTTTTCTCCTATTTCGACCTTCCATACGTGGCATTTCTGAATTCCCATAATAGCGGGTGCTTTCATCCATTCCTGAGTTTTTTTTTGCGAAATTGTTGTATATCTTCGGCAGAAATGGGTAATAATTTAATTGCATTTGTGTACTTGTTCACTTCTGTAACAAAGGTTTTTGCGTCTTTAAAGCCTTCTATATGTGACTTCCTCAAATTGTGTTCAGTGGCAAAATGCTTCACGATGCCGCCGATGCCATCACAGGCACCTTTTCCGTGACCTGTGGCTGAAAAAATCCATTTTCAGCTGTGTGATGACTTTTCAAATTCAAAACATTCGTAGCGATTTTTTAAATGAGCTGGAGCTCCGTCAGAAATAATCAGAACTTTTTTGAAAAAATAACTTTGATTGTTCAACTTTTTTCATATCTCGTCTTCTTTTTGCAAATATTGTGAATTTTCATTTTTCAGGAGAAAAAAATTCCTTCTCCTCTTTAAGACGCGGGCACAAGATAAACTCTACTGAAATATATTCACCATATTAGTTCCAACTTAAGAAAAAATCAAGAGAAAAACAAACGGTGAGGTTTTTGAGAAAATTAGGTTTGAAATTTCTAAGCGAAACCGCCACCATTTCGTCAATTTTGGAACTTTTTAAAAAAACTTCAACGGATTTCAAAAGAGGATGGAAAAAATTCCAGAAATCAGAAAAAAAAGCATTATTACCTATGATAGTTAAAAAATATCACACTTTTATCGAAAATGTTGACAATTTTTTGGTAATCCACGTTTCCAATTTTTTAAATACAAATGCTCCTCACTTTGTCAAAAAAAAAAAATTTCATCTAATCAATGAAATGCGTGTCGTCTAAAATCCTTTAAGAAACAACATATTTCGTGCTGGCGAAGATGACAACGACAGACGGACAGACACCGACGTAAGAACTATTTTTTCTGACTCAGAGGGCCTCAAAACGTCGACATTTGATGGAATCCACTAAAGTCCTTTTTCACATAAAATCAATACCTTCTCATTATGATGGGAATGCAATAAATAATTCATTATTTTTTTTTGCCAACAAAATTTGAATTTTTGATTTTTTAAGAAAACTCAGAAAGTCGTTTTGATGATCTTGTAGGGCTTTCAAAAGGTAGCGTTTTTCTTTTCGTGATTTTGTTTTATATCGTGCTTCATTTGGCTTAAATTTTACGGGTAGTTTCTGCGGTAGTCGTCCATTTAATTTCTGAATTTTAAAAAAAAGGTCTGAACAATTTTGACAATGCCCGAGCTTTTTGAATTTCCATCCAAAATAGCTGGTTGACAAACTCGATCTTTCTTTTTCGTCCCTGAAACTGTGTGCCAAAGCACAATCCAATCCAATTAGTCTTTCAAAAGTTATCCGATATGCCGACGACGATGACGACGACGACAACGACAGACGGATAGACACCGACGTCAAAACTATTTTTTCTGGCATTGACCTAGAAAAAGCATTTGACAAGGTATATAGAAGTACAATTTGGGAAGTCCTCAGAGAGTACGGAGTCCATGGATGGCTCCTACAAGCAATACAAATAATATATGCAGGCAGTAAAGCGAGTGTAATGGTTAATGGAAAACTGAGTGATTGGTTCGATATCATGCAAGGCGTGAAACAAGGATGCGTTATGTCCTCGTGGCTATTTATCATATTTATGGATAAGATTTTAAGAATTGCCCTCTTCGACGAAGAAGGTGTAGATCTCAAAACAGTGAAGGTGCGTGTTTTGGCTTTCGCAGGTGACAAGATTGTCATGGCAGGATCAATCGAGGACTTGCAAAGAATGTTAAATAAACTTAATACAAGCGTGAAGAACATGGGCCTCAAAATTAACGTGGATAAAACAAATATAATGGTTTTCAAATGAAATAGTGAGAAAACAATATGCAACATTGTCCTGAATGATGAGAGATTAGAGCAAGTTAACAAATACGTATATGTGGGTAGCCTATCCACTAACGACGGAAAAATAGATGGGGAATTAGATAGGCGCATTAATGATGGTAAGAAGGATATCTGTACAGCAGGGTCCATTCTAAGATATGAAAACAAATTAAAAAACCTAAAATTACCATATATAATTCTATATTTTTACCGACTGTACTATATGGTAGCGAGACATGGACATGTCAAGAAAAGGACGAGAGTAAAATTAACGCTATTGGCATGAACACTTTGCGCACAATATGCGGGAAAACAATGATGGACAAAGTCCGAAATGAGATAATCCTCAAAGAATGTGGTACAGGGGAGACACTAGTTGATATATGAGAAAGAAATTCGTTAAGGTGGGTTGGACATGTTGAAAGAATGAAACATGAACGACTGATCGCAGAGGTGTATAAAGATGAAGTCAATGGCAGAGTGCCCAGAGGTAGACCGCCGAAAGAATGGTTAGAATCTGTGAATGAAACATTATTCTCAAGAGACATAAGAAGCCATAGAAACACGAGAGCTTGCATGAGAAAATGCATGGATATGAAGGAAGTCAAAGTAGTATGTCAGGACGGAAAAGTGTTGCGACAAATATTTTATATTAATAATGTGAGTAGAGTGAATGACGACGGAAACAAAGACCTTGGATACTAATGGGCCCAAGTGAGGAACCACAAATAACAATTTTGTGAGGCTCTTCACGTGGGGTGATTGCTAGAGAGATTAAGGAGCAGGCTGGGTCCAAGTAGTGTTGCGGAATGAACGTGTTATTTGAATAAATAACACGAGAATTCTAGATCAATCTAAAATATTTATACCTTTCACCTATATGTCTATCTGCCCTATACCTATATACCCATCTACACTCTACTTTCCAACCGAGAAATTCACGCCTACCCTGAAAGGGAAATGGCTTAATGATATAATAATAAGCTATAAGTAGCTCTAAGAAAGCATCCACAGCCGACTGTTGTCACCTCCAACACTCGCGGTCGCTGTGTGAGCATAACAACGGTAAAAGACGGACTGCAAACTACACCATGTTCCTAATTTTGTAATACCTGTATATTCAATTTGAAATACCTGTATGTATGTTTGTATATGCATGTATATATATTTGAATATTCATGTACGTATATTTGTATATTCATGTATGTAAGAAATGTTATGATTCAGAAATGCCTTAGTACTGAAAAGTTTCCTTTTAAGCTCTTTAATGGCAGAGTTGTGGAAAAATCGTGAATGTTATTATTGTTTCTCAATGTGCATAATATGCTCCATTTTTACAATTTTTTAAGAAATTTGATTCAAGTTCATATAGAAAAAACTTAACTTCTCATGGAGTCCTGAAAATGAAAAGAATATAGAAGTTCGAAAATTTATGAATATTTTTTTTAGCATGGAAAAACTTACTTATGTTCGCAATGTAGCTCCAAATCATTGAAAAAACCAGATCATTAGAAAGGACGAATTAATTTGAAAAATTCAGCGACTCGTCATTTTTAATTATGTGATATTCTCAATTTTTTTTCAGAAGTACATTTTGAACTTGAAAAAGCTTTTCAATGCTGGAAAAAATTATATGCAGAGCTTCCGGACTTTTTTTCATTTTCAGTTGCTCATATAAAAATTAATTTACGATTTTTCCAAAACTGCGATTAAAAAATTATTCTCATTCATTGCAACTTAGCCCAACCACAAGATAATAATTAATATTCTCAAAATTCTAACAGATTCCAAAAGATTTCACAGAAAATTGTAAAATTTTACATTGATTTTGCCTACACTAAAAGGCTTCCTGGAATTCACTAAGATGTTCAAATATCTAAATATTTCACAAACATTCAAGTATTGTAATTGGGGGTGTGAAAAAAACTCAAAAATCGAAGTTCGAACGAGTGAAGTCGACCTTGTTAGCTTTCGAGACAAGTCGAGCTGAGCTCGATCCAATTCGAGTCAAGCCAAGTCGATTCAGGATCGAGCTTTCTAGAAAGCTCGAAACTTTTCGATCACAAAAATATCTTCGAGAACTCAAATGAGTTTGAGAAAATCGAAACTTAGGAGTTTTCGCATGTTTTCGAGAACTCGAAAATATCGAGTACTTGAGTACTTCTGAGCTACTCGAAAGTTTTGAACTGCTCGAAAGTTTCAGGTTCGCGAAACTTTAAAATTAAGAATTTTTTCAAATCCGATACTACGAGTTTTTTCGGACCGCTAACAGAGATTTTGAAATAAATATTCAAAATTCAAGATTCTTTATACAAAACGATGACCAAATTCTGTAAAAATTTAATAAACTGACGACATCTCTGAATATGATGAATTTCTTTAAAATTTTGACTAACAAAGGGAAGGCCTACTCTGCGACATAGACTTCGAGATGGGACTAGTATAAATCGATAGAACGTCAAAAAATATTAGACGCGTATAGCGGCTTTCTTGTAGTTGGGCCGTAGTTTTTTTTAGTGAATTTTTGAAAATCTCGATTTTCGTGATATACGAGTATCTACCGTGGCGCACGAGATTTCTCCAACCAAAGTCAGTGGTACAGCGGTAATCATTATAATAATAATTGATTGAAATAATTATAATAATATAATATGAAATATGAATCTAAATATAGAATATAAATATAATATAAATATAATATAAATATATTATAAATGATTATAATAATAATGATTATAAATATTTATAAATTATATTATTAGTGTTATTAGTATTATTTAATTGATTATAATAAAGTCCAGAAGTTGTCGACCCGGAAACAAAATTGTTTTTATTTATTTTAAAAATAGTGAAGGTGAAGTAGAAGAAAATTACACAAAAAAATATTTTACGACGCAAGAAACGCGCTTTGCACTGCGAAAACCCGGTTTGGAGCTATTGTGTCGATTGCTGGTGTAGGGACAGCTGAAACGAATGTGGCCAGCTTTCGCCAGCGTCGTTTCAAATTCCCTTCGAAGCTCCAGTTACTTGGACATTTTCCAAACGGTCAGTCGATAGTGTGTCGAAAAATGGCAAGCGAAAGTTCCGCAAGTACCAGTGGTGGGTGTAAGTTTAGTGAGAGTGTGCTTAATGAAAATGTTTTCCCCACTGACTTTACTAATGCAATGAAAGTCGTGTGGTCCTTATTAAAAGAGGAAAATTTGATTATTCCCGAGCACCTCTACGATATTGACCGTTCTGTTCGTGTGATCGGCAAGGCCTTGAAAAAAAATATTACAAATTTCCTCCAGGAAAACATCCTTTTCACATAAGAGGATCTGATTCTTCTCGAAGAGCAGCCAGATTTCACTGCATATGAGTTCGTAAGTGAAAATGAATGTCCGAATATGATAGTTACAAAATTAAAATGGTATTTATAAATGTCGATTTTAATATGAAAAAATAATTTAATGTAAGTTTTTTTACGCAAATTACTTTTAAAGATAAATTTATTTACGAAAGTGCACGGAAACGGGGGAAGATGACGAATACGAAGACCCAAAACATTTCCATCACATTTTTCTTGAATATAAAAAAAGCAGTGGCCTTCGCTGATACACATCTCAATGCAAGTTTGAAAACATTAAATCGGGCTTTCGCGAAATTAAAAAGAAAGGAATACCTGACAAGGTGGAAAGCAGATGTGGAAAACGGAGTGACAACTTATGACAAAATTCATTTGATAAATGCAGAGACATTCGCGCACTTGCAAGAGGCTTGGGGAAATCATGAGCAGGTATAATTCCGTGAAAAGTCCTCCATTTGCATTAACGATTCTACAAAAATTATAATGAAATTTTAATATCCATAGGTGACGACAAAGATCCTTCAGCAATGGGCGATGTCTGTGGCGTTTCTTCTTTCAAATGACACTTTTCATTTTATTGCCGCCAAATCGTGAACGAGGAATTTAAAAAAAAGTGTTGTATTAGGCAACGAAAAGTCACAAAATTTGTCAGTAAAAACGATATAGCCTTTCCCGAAGAAACAGTTGCAATTGCTGAAAAATTCCAGCGGCAAACGCGAGTTTTAATAAGTAAATATCCTTTAAAATATGTAATCAACACAGATGAGTCAGGTTGCCAGTACGAAATGGTTTTGGATCGTACCCTTCATTTCTAAGGTTCCAAAACTGTTCTTGTACAGAAGCAAAATTTAAATAAAACAACCCATTCATATACAGTGCAATACAGTATGACTGCCGCTGGAACTCTTTTGTCTCATGTTTTTATTTGCATCCAAGAAATCGGAAATAAATTTGGCCCAAGAGTTATGAAAACCGTTGAAACATTGTCGGAAGAATATAGCAATGTCATTTCCACCTAGGGCCCAGTAGTATGCAAGGTCTCTTGTTTCAGGTGTCATTCACTCCACCGACACTCTTCTTCCCATTTACACATTCTAACCATTCTTTCCATGGTCTGCCCCTGGGCACGCTGCCACTTACTTTACCTTGAAACAATTCTTTCGTTATTGGTTTGTCTTTCATTCTCTCAAATGCCCAAACTATCTTAAAGAATTTCTTTCACATATCTCAACTAGTGCCTTTTCTACACCACATTCTTGGACTATTATCTCCTTGCTCACTTTTTCCATCAGTGCTTTTCCGCATATCTTGCGCAGAAATTTCATGTTATTTACGTAATTTTTACTCTTATCCTGTTCTTGATTCGTCCAACTCTCGCCGCTGTACAGAACACACGGTATGAATATAGAATTATGTATGGCCCTCTTAGCTTTACTTGATGTATTTTTACTTCTTATCATGGGCCCTGTTCTACCTATAACTTGCTCAAACTCGTCTATACGCCTGTATAACTCCCCTTCTATCTTATTGTCAATGTTTTCTTTCCTTTTTTTTCAAACACCATAATTTTTGTTTCATTAACGATAATTTTGAGACTCATGTTCTTCATGCTGGTATTCAGTTTGTTTATCATTTTGTGTAATTCTTCGATTAACTCTGTCATAACAAGCTTATCATTTGCAAAAGCTAACCCAC
>JAABKJ010008138.1:0-11526 GCA_011634705.1 Andricus grossulariae | reverse complement strand
CTGAAAGGTGACACTATTAGTGATCACACGATGTTTTCCAGATGAGATTGTAAATCTGGTTTTCCAAAGCGGCATTAGTCTCTCTATGCACCTCACGATGTGTGGATGAACCTTTAAGCTTTCCAACAGACAGATGATAAGTCTATGGGACGTTGAATCAAAATCTTTCCGGTAATCAATCCAGGCCATCGATAGGTAACGCTGATAGAATGCTGCATCTTTACAGACACATCGATCGATGAGCAGGTTCTCCCGGCATCCTGCTACGCCTTTCTTTGAGCCTTGTTGTTCGTACATCTCTCGCCACACAAGTTCAATTGTCCGAACAATTCTATCATTTAGGATAGCTGTGAAGATCTTATACAGTGTGTTCAGACAAGTTATTGGCCTGTAATATAATATATATATGTATATATATTTGGTCCAAAGTTGAACTACTTTGTAAAAAATTCATTCTCTTGTTAAAGATTCATCATTTGAATAAAAAAATCATTTCCTTGGTTGGAAATTCGTTTTTTTATTGAAAATTAATTTCTTTCAGTTGATAATTTAACTATTCCATTTTTGGCTGAAAATTGATCTTTTTTGATTTCGGTTAAAATCAACTTTTTGGTTAAAAATTAATCTTCTTCGTTGAAAAATCAAGTGTTTGGTAGAAATATATTTCTTATATTTCTTCGCCTTTTTTGTTAGAAAATTAATCTTCTTGTTAGAAGCTTCATATTTTTGGTTGAAATTCAACTGTTTTGTCGAAGATTCGATTGCTTTGTAAAAGGCTCGTCTTTTTTACTTGAAAATTCAACATTTTGGATTAATTTTTTTCTTTATTAACTGTGAAATTTTTCTTGGTTGAAAATTCGTCTTTCTGATTTTAAAATGTATCTCTTTTGGTCTAAATTTCGCCTACTTGATCAAAAATGCAACTGTTTGGTTGAAAATGAATCTGTTTTATTGCGGATACAACTATTTTGTTGAAAATTGATCTTTTTCGGTTAAAAATTCAACTATTTGGTGGAAAGTTGAACTAGTGTGTTAGTTCATAAGAAACAGTAAAATTTTACGGAACCCCCCTCCTCCAAAATCGTCTTACGTAATTTTCAGATGCCCCCTAAATGAATTCACGAAAAAATGAAATCGGCAAAAATTACGTAAGATAGGAGGGGGAATGAAAAAAAAAATTACGTTAACTATAATCGGACCCTTTATACCGGATTTGGGAAAAAATACTCATGTCACCAATTTTTATTCAATTCAGACAATTTACTACCGGTTTCAAAATCTAAAACTTTCAACGCTACAAGTTATATACCTAAATCTCAACATCAGGACTCTGGAAAAAAAATTTGCTATGATTATAAGAATTGAAATAATATTATCAGTCATGTCCTATGAAAGATAAAACATTCTTTTATGAAAGAAGTTTAAAATTTACGCAAAATTATTATTTAAATAGTAGGTTTTGTAATTGAATTTTTTCTCACTTTCGTTTCTTACCAATTTTTAAAAAGCGGTTAAATTTTAATTAATTGTGGTTTCTTTTTTCTGGGAAAACATTCTCTACAACTTTACATTTAAAAATATGTAAAATGAGTAAAAAATCTTCAAATATATGTATGTATTTCTCAATGGTTCCTATAAAAAAATGTTTTAACGATTTTACTCATAGAAAAATTTACTTTCTAAATTGGAAACAGTAGAGTTATAGAGAATGTTTTCCACGAAAAAATAAGTCGTCAATTATTGAAAATCAATCATTTTTCAAAAATTGATAAGAAACTGTAGTACGGAAAAAGTCAATTGTAAAAAGCATTATTAAAACACATTTTATTCTGAAGTTTAAAAAATTTTTCATTAAAAATAATGTTTTTTATTTGAAATTACATCAATAATATTATTTTGATTCTTAAAATCATAATAGAAAAGCTACTTTTTGAGGTGTGTTATTTTTAGCACGACACATGCCTCAAATCAAAACGGTGCAACTTTCAATTTAAATGCTTTAACTATTTAAAGCTTGAACAATGAACGCTTCATCAATGAAATCTTGACTATCAATTCCAAATTATTTAATTTTGAATGCTTTCAAGATGAAAAATAAAATTTATACGACATATTGTTTAAATTGAAACGCATTTAATTAAAATTCGTTCGTGTATAAGTGTTTTAATTTTTTAAATTAAAAACCTCATTTTCAATACTAAAAATTTAAGATTGAACAATAATTTTTAATGATTTCAAACTTGAATGATTTAATTTTTAACATTTACGAATTTCACTTAATTTCATTCGGAAGTTTTTATAGTTTCAAAATTTGTTGTTGCCTCTGAATCAAATTTAAACCTGTAAATGTAATTCTTTTAAAATTAATTATGTCTATCAAAATAAAAATATATATATTTTACGTACATACTTATTTTAAAAATGGAATAATATTTAAATAAATAAAAATAATTCAGTAAAATAGAAATTGGGTTCAATGGTTAGAACCTTAATTCCAAATCTATTATAGAAATCAGCATCTACTCACTACTGCATGTTCAAGTTTTGAATAAAAGAATGTTCAGTTTTCAATGTTTGACACTTTTTAAAATCAATATTGAATTATTAAATTTTTCACATTAATTTTTGTTTCTTGAAAATAAATATTGTCCAATCTTTAATTCTTCTATTTAAAATGTATTGTATGTATTCAAATGCTCATGAATTAATGAATGCTTTCAAATTAGTTATAAGTTCGAAATTAGAACCAAGAATTTTTTAAATATCGATTTGTTCAATTTTGACATCCTGTACTGTTTACTAGTACAGATACAATTTTTGAATGTTTCCAATCTAAAATTCTTTAGATTTTAAAGCTTTAAATGAAATTCATTCTACAAATTTAGAATTCAGGGATGCCACAGTTCGGGAAATTCCAGAAAGTCCGGGAATGTCAGAGAAAACCTGATAGATTCATGAATTTTTCAATAAACTGAAGTTGATTTTATTATTTTGTTGAAAATTTATAAATTTTTATAAAAAGTTGATCTTTTGGTTAAATAAAATTGTATCTTTTTGCTCAAAAATCACAACTGCCATTTGAAAATTAATCTGTTTTGATTGAGGATTCCACTATTTTGTTGAAAATTCGTCTTTTTTGGTTAAATTAGGCTATTTTTGTTTCAAAATAAAAATCTATTTGGTTAAAATGTCAACTATTACATTTTTTCGCTGATAATTCATCATTTGTGGTTGAAAATCTAACTACTTAGTTGAAAGTGGAAATACTTTGGTAAAAATTTAATTTTTTTAGTAGTTGAAAAACCTTTTTTCTTGCTTCAAATTCAATTCTTTTGTGAAAAATTATTTTTTTAACTGAGAATTTAACGATTTCATGCTTGATTGAAAATTTATCTTCTTCAACGAAAAAACTATTTGGTTGAAAATTCCTGTATTTTATTCGAAAATGATCTTTTTTTGTAGAAAATTAATCTTCTTGGTTGAAAATTTATCTCTTTGGTTAGAAATTGATTTCTTTAGTTGAAAATAATTTTTGGGTAAAAATTTAGCTATTTCCTTTTCTGTCGAAAATTTATCTTTCTTGCTAGAAATTTAATCTTCGTGGTCGAAAATGTATTTGTTTTAGGTGAAAATTCAACTATTTTCTTGAAAATTCATCTTGTTTGGTAGAAAAGTAATCTCATTAGTTGAAACCTCATTTCTTTGGTTAAAAATTCATTTCTTTGTTTGACAATTTATTTTTCTAAATTAAAATTTAACTATTCGATTTTTGGTTGAAAATTGATATTTTTTACAAGGAACCTAACGCAGGTATCCGCCTCCGATTTTATTCTCCTTGCTATATGTTGTAGTAATCAAAAAAGTAAGCGGCACATATTTGTTCTTTTCTGCGGATATTCGGTTTAAAGGGGTGAAACCCACCCCCGAATATTTCACATGAAACAGAAATAAAAGCAGTTTTTTTATACAAACATTGAAGTTTTTTTAATGTTATCACATGAAAAACGTCTTTAGTCATGAAATACATAAAATTGAATTAGCGTTTTAAAAGACAATTGCTTCCTAAGGGTAAATCACCCCTATGCGGATTTTGTATAAAAAAATATTTCTACATATACATTTGAGAATTTTTGGGAAGACGATTACTTTTGTAGGAAATAAAAAACTGAATGATACTCACTTTTTTCACCAGAAAAATTGTCCCCTTTTTCGGACAATATACTTTCAACCCTCATGCTGTAAAACACCCCTGCATAATTTTTAATATCATAATCATTAGGGTGGCTCAACAAAATTAAAGTTCCCTTGATTTGGCGGCTCACTCCCCAAAAAGCTTCCATTTGGTGAAAAAACAACTGTGAATTTTTTTTAAAAATTTTTTAACAAGGGAATCTTGGATCCCACGAGGGTTATACCACCCCAATGGTAAAAAATTCGTATTTTCTCACAGGCTTGATCAATTTTTTTAAAATTTTTCCTAAATATCGTAGAAACAGGTAACACAAGGGAATAAAATAAAAAAGTATAGGAACGTTGAAATACCTCCCCCAGAAATTAAAAAGCATCCCTTTTTTTGACATAAGATGGATTTTCGAACATCCTGCAGTTTCTATTGCAAATATATCATGAATTTGAAACAAAATAATGACGAACATTTTTCAAAAAGTATTTCTTACATAATAGATGATATAAGGCACCCTTAATGGTAAAAAATTACCCCTTTTAAGTTTTTTAAGATAGATTTCTTATTTATTAAATTAAACTATTATAAAAATTTAGTACAAAAATTTTTGAAAACGTATATAAAGATACCATGTATTGTATGAATAGTTAGTAGTATCCCTAAGATGGAATAAGCTACTCCTAATTATTTAATTTTTGCCTACATATTGTAAAATGTCATGAGAAAGGGTAAGAAAATGAAAATGTACAGAAAAGTGGATCATTATTAGGAATGAACTCGTTTACGGAAAAAATATTTATTCAAATTAGAATAATTTCATATGTAAATATAATTTTCGCGGTAGAACTTAATGAGTTTATTTTTGTTTTGTTTTTACAATAAATGAAATTGAATAGACTGAAACTATTTCTTGAGAACTGTTTTTTGTAGGTGCAGGATATTATGATTAACATTTATAACATTCTTTATTCTTTCTCTAAATAAGCAATCCATAATACAAAATTCAAAAAGGGTAGTTTTTACCACTGAGGGTGCCTTATATCATCTATTTTGTAACAAGTACTTTTTGAACAATATTTGTGATTATTTTGCTTCAAATTCATGATATATTTGCAATAGAAACTACAGAAAGTTCGAAAATCCATTTTATGTTCAAAACAGGGGTGTTTTTTTAATTTCTGGGGAGCTTTTTCAACATTCCTATACTTTTTCATTTTATTCCCTTGTCTGACCACTTTTTACGATATTTAGGCAAAAATAAACTTTTTTTATCAAACCTGTGAGAAAATACGGATTTTTTACGGTTGGGGTGGTTAAACCTCTGTGGGATCCAAGATCCCCTTGTTAAATAATTTTCCAAAAAATTCTCAGTTGTTTTTTCACCAAATGGAAGCTTTTTAGGGAGTGAGCAAACAAATCAAAGGAACTTTAATTTTGTTGCGCCACCCTAATGATTATGATATTAAAAATTATTTAGGGATGTTTTGCAGCATGAGGGTTGAAAATAGATTGTCCAAAAAAGGGGACAATTTTTCTGATGAAACAAAAAGTGAGTATCATTCAGCTTTTTATTTCCCTACAAAAGGAATCATCTTCCCAAAAATTCTCAAATATATATATTTTTTTAAATAAAAAATCCACATAGGGGTGATTTACCCTAAAGAAGCAACCATCTTGTAAAACGCTAATTAAATTTTATGTACTTCGTGACCAAAGACGTTTTCCATGTGATAACATTAAAAAAACTTCAAGATTCCTACAAAAAAACTCCATTTATTTCTGTTTCATGTGAAATATTCGGGGGTGGGTTTCACCTCTTTGAACCGAATATGCACAGAAAAGAAAAAATATGTGTCGCTTACTTTTTTCAGTACTACAACATATATTGAAGAGAATAAAATCGGAGGTGGACACCTGCGTTAGGTTCCTTGTTAGTTAAAAGTTCATGTATTTTGTTAAGAATAAGTCTTTTTTTTTATAGAAAATAATTCTTTTGGGTTGAAAATTCATCTGTTTGGTTGAAAATTTAAGTACACAAGAGGTCCCATATAACGGCAGTTTCGGGGGTTGCCTCGCACTGGCCTTGCTTTAAATCGGTACCCTCGAAACGTAAACAGTCAGGGCACCCTGATCCGTTTTCATAATATTGCGCAATATACTCGACTGCGTACTCGTGCACTTTCGGCACTTCCGAGGCGAGAGTCGCAACCGTCTCTCTCTCTCTCTCTCTCTCTCTGCCCGCTGAGAAACTTCGAGGGCCAGCAGTTCTAGGAATTGGTAAATCGGATGCTCTTCTATGGGAACTATTGTGTATCTGGTTGAAAATTTAGTTTATTCGGTTATAAAATAATTTGTTTACTGATAATCTAACTATTCTATTTTTGGTTACAAATTAATTTCTTTGGCTGAAAATTCGTTCTTTTCTTGTTGAAAATGTATCTTTTTTTATTGAAAACTCATGCATTTTGTTGAAAATATGCCCTTTTTGGTAGAAAATTCATTTTTTCAGTTGAAGATTCAAGTTTTATGTTAAAAATTCATATTTTCGGCTGAAAACTGAATAGTGTTGCAGGGAATTCGTCTTTTTTGTTTGAAAATTAAACATTTTGAATTAAATTATTTATCATTATGACTGAAAAATCGTTCTTGGCTAAATAGTAAATATTCAACACTTTAGTTGAATATTCCGCTTTTTAGTTTTAAACTACTCTATTTTGGTTAAGGATGCAATGAATTTATTGAAAATTCTTATTTTTCGATTTAACTGTTTTTGATAAAAATGAAAAATATTTTTTGGTGGAATTATCAACTATTACACTTTTCGTTCATAATTCATTTATTTACATATGAATTACGTAATCTGTCGATGATCCCTTATAACATTCTGTAAGACTGTTATTACTAAAAGTGTTTAAAATATATTTAGAAACAAACATTTGTTGCATTGACATGATTTATCTCCTAGGTGTAGGGTTGTTTTTATACCTAAATGAAAAATTTGGGACGGACAGAGAAAATTAAAGATTGGTCAGGTAAAACTCAGGGAATTTCGAAATTCGGATTTTGTAGCAACCCGGAAATTGTAATTTTCTGAATTAAAAATTTTATGAAAATTCGTTAAAATATTTATTTGTTCTGCTTCATTAAATTGATTCAGTATAAATGCATTTTTCATATAATGAAATGCTTTTAGAAGTCTATCTTGATATTATCGACCGTCAACAACCTGCGGGCTATATATCAAACCTCATTCTCAAATTCCCAACTACACAAATGGAGTGCATATCAATTATAGAAGCTGATATCGAAATGGTAACTAGAAATGCGAAATCAGAGTGAAATTCAATAATTATATCATCTTATTTCCAATTTTATTTATGGAACT
Source organism: Andricus grossulariae (assembly GCA_011634705.1). Classification (NCBI taxonomy): domain Eukaryota; kingdom Metazoa; phylum Arthropoda; class Insecta; order Hymenoptera; family Cynipidae; genus Andricus; species Andricus grossulariae. The sequence goes on along the minus strand of JAABKJ010008138.1, from coordinate 3,958 downwards.
CTTGGAGCTTCAATTTTATGATGTGGATTTGAACCCCAGGTGAAATGAAATCCTCAGCCTCATATGAAACCTCAATTCCCTTATCGAGAATTCTGAAAGGACAGAATATGCGAAAACTGGAACAGTCTCGAATCTAGAAATAGGCCACGAAAGATGAAATTCTCATTGTGACACCTGTTTAGTCTAATAGAGGGTGAGAAGGAGATTAAAAGAGAATTATGAATTATGTTAAAGAGGAAGCTCTCTGAATTTAAGCATTGAAATGTAAAACTGATCATTTTTTTATATTACTTTTAAGAATATTTTCTCATTTCAGAAGGGAAATAGAAGTTTTGAATTAGGTGATAAAGTAGCGGGAAATTCAAATCGATCGGTTCTTTGAATAATAGAATTTCTGTTTAAAATATGTCAATGGAGTGAAATATTCCAGCAGTGTAAAAGGGTGTCTACTCAAATTGTTAAAAAAAATTTCATGATAATTTCAAAAATGTTAGCTTCTTTAATTTATTTATGAAAAAAAATCGGACAATTTAAAAAAAATAGGAATCATTATAAGATAATTACGCGAGTTTCTTATGAATACTGTTTTTTCCGTCCAAATATCTAAATGTGTAGAAATGGTACTTTTTATAATTATGTAAAATTAAATAACGGATTTTTCACGAAAATAGGAGAATAAATTCTTTTAAAGAAAGTCAATGTAGGTAGTATAACAAATTCAATTTGAAACGCTTTAAATTTTCAAGATTTTGAGTGAAAATATTGTCTTTTCGACAAAATAGATGAGTTGGTAACCAAATAGTTGAATTTCCAACAAAAAGAGGAACTTTCATCCAAGAAGATTAATTGTCTACCAAAAAAGATAAAATTTCAACCAAATAGTTCAACTCTCTATCAAGGAGATTAATTATCAACTAAAATTATGAATCTTCAATATCAAAAAATTAATTTTTAACAAAGTAGTTTAACTTTCAAACCAAGCAGTTGAATATTAAATCAAAAAGACGAAATCTTAACGATAAATGTAATAATTCATATGTCCACGAAAGAATATTTCAATATTAAAACAAGAATAGTTAAATTCATCCAAAAAAACACCAAATTTAAACAAAATAGTTGAATCCTCAGCCAAAATAGATTATTTCTCAACCAAACAGTTTCATTTGGAACCAAAAAGATTAAATTTCTACCAAAAGAGATGAATTTTCAACAAAAGAGTTACATTTTCAAACACGGAGATGAATATTCAACTAAAATCATGTATTTTCAAGAAAAATGTTCATTTTAAGCCAAACAGTTGAATTTCAACAAAATAATTAAATTTGCAACCAAATAATAAAATTTATAACAAAAAAGATGAATTCTCGACCAAAAATATAAGATTTTCAATCAAAAATAATTATCTTAACTATAACTAATGTTAATTTAACTCTATCAAATTAAATTTGAAAAACTTTAAATTCGTAACATTACAAGTAAAAATATTGCATTTTAAACAAAAAGGATGGATTTGTAACCAAATAGTTGAATTTTCTACTAAAAAGATGAGTTTTCAAACAAAAAGATTAATTTCCTAACAAAAAAGATAATTTTTCAACAAAATAGTTAAATTCTCAATCATTGACATGAATTTTCAACTAAAATGATGAATCTTCAACTAAAAAATTAATTTTTAATAAAGTAGTTCAACTTTCCATCAAGTTCAACAAAATAGTTAAATTCTCAATCAAGGAGACGAATTTGCGAATAAAATGATGAATCTTCAACTAAAAAAAATTAATTTTTAATAAAGTAGTTCAACTTTCCACCAAGTAGTTGAATTTTCTACTCAAAAAGATGAATTCTAAAAGAATGTAATAGTTGATATTTCAACCAAAAAATATTCTCATTTTAAACAAAAAACATTTGAATTCAATCATAAAAGGTGAAATTTCAACAAAACAGTTGAATCCTCAACCAAAATGGACTATTTTTTAACCAAACAGTTTCAAAGATAAATTTGCAACAAAATAGTTGAATTCTCAATCAAGGAGACGAATTTGCGACTAAAATGATAAATTTTCACACAAAAAAATTAATTTTGAATGAATTGGTTAAACTTTCAACCAAGCAGTTTAATTTTCAATCGAAAAAGTCGAATTCTCAAAGAAAAATGTAATAGTTGATATTTCCACCAAAAAAGATGTCAATATTAAACCAAAAACAAGTAATTCATCCAAAAAGATCAAATTTAAGCGAGAGTTAAATTTAAAATTAAGGAAATTAATTTTCAATTATAATGATTAATCTTAAACCAGAAAAAAAAATATTCTTAACAAGGCATGTAGTTCAACATTCCACCAAATAGTTGAATTTTCCATCCAAGAAAACATAAATTCTCAACTAAAAATGTATCAGGTGATATTTCAACCAAAAAAGGTTTTAATTTTAAACAAAAAACAGTTGAATTCAACCATAAAAGATGGAATTTCAGAAAAATAGTTGAATTCTCAACCAAAAACGGACTATTTTTTAACCAGACAGTTGTATTTTTGAGCAAAAAATATTGAATTTCTACCAAAAGAGAAGAATTGTTAACCAAACAGTTAAATTTTCTGCTTGTTTAAATTTACAGCAAAAAAAACTAATTTTCTACAAAGCAGTAACATTTTTAAGCCCGAAAATGTGAATTTTTAATAAAGAAGTGAATTTTCAACCAAATAGTTCAATCCCTGACCAGAACAGATTAATTTTCAACCAAACTGTTGTATTTTTAACCAAAAAGACGAATTTTCTCCCAATCGTTTGCATTTTCAACCTGAACATATGAATTTTTAACAAAACAGTTGAATTTTCAACCGAAAAGGATAAGTTTTTAAAAAATTGTTGAATTTTTAACAAAATAATTAGATTTTACACCATGTAGTAACATTTTTAACCAAACAATATAATTTCTTAACCAAAAAGATAATAATCTCCTATTACCTCTCTAACAATTCTTCATTGGGTTCTATTAATTCAGTTCGCATAAAAGTGAAAAATAGAGAAAAGGGGGAAAGGAAGGGAATATGAAAAAGGCTGTGAAACCTGCAATAAATAAACAGGAATTTTGATCATGTTTATACTAAAGAATAATAGTTTAAATTAATGGTACAAGCTTTTAGAAATTTCATGATTAAAGGATATTTTAAAATATATTTAAATGATCACTGTTGAATAATTAATGAAATGAATAATACTAAAAACATAATAAATAGACCTGATTTGTTGCCCAAGTCCATAAATTTGATGAATAATTAAAACCATTTTTTAGAGTACTTTCATAGTACTTAAAATTCAATGCATATATTTAATATATTGATTTTTAATCAATTATATTTTCCTGAGATTAGTGAATATGATAAAAATAAGTTTGATTTAAATAAGTATAAATCCAATACTATATGAATTCACTTTTACAAATGAAAAACATCGTTATTTAAGGCTTTCCAGGTAAGTAGACACAAGGATATCGAAAATAAAACTAAATTCTTTATTTTTTAAAACGTAAGGGTAAAATTGCATTTAATTTTATTAAAAAATAATCGCCTATTTTTTCTACATTTTTTAAAAACGATTTACAGGTCGCGACGATTTTTTTTTGCCTCGAATGTAATATAATTAAATTTAGAATTTGTTTACTCGTAATTATAATAAATGAAAAAATTTTCATTACCTGCGAATACTTTAATATTATTGGAGAATGAGCCCTAAATTGTACAGAAAAAAATCTGCCCGCCTCGCGGGCACATTCTCATCGCGCTCTTCACTCGCAAGTTCGAGCGCGCCTAGGGCGCGCATCTGGTGGTTCTCGCGCTTCGCGCTCGATAATGTATTTACCTCGCGCTACGCGCTCGGACACGTTAGCCTGACGCTTGAAGCTCGGTTCCTCTAGGATTTCGCACTTCGTGTACTCGCTATTGCGCGCTTCGCCGGCAAA